>JAYJMB010018026.1:7082-43415 GCA_036873735.1 Pouteria campechiana
AATGATTCTTCTGATTTAACTCTAAGGGCTGAATTTACTTTTGACTTCTTAACTTTTTCAATTTACTTCTGATGTATTTCTTTCTTGTTTCTAAAGGTCTTCTGAGAAGATTCTGACTTCAGAATTTTCTTCTAAATTAATTCTATATGCCTTGGTATTATTTTTGAGGTTCTTCTTAAGAACTTCTGAGTGTAGAAAGTTTCTCTGTTTAACTTTTGACGTACTTTTACAATTTTGAGGAAGCTTCTATTCGACTTCTGATGTGCAATAATGCTACATCTTGATTTTGATGAGGTTCTCATCTGCTCTGACATGATTCTGAGATACGTCTAATTACTTCTGAATTCTTCTGAGTTTTGCATCATATTTCTGATGGGTTTCTAACAAAGTTCTGATGAGGTTCTTAGTTGATTCTTAAACACTTCTTAACTTTTAATTTTTATGTCAAGTTTTTGAATAAATTCTAAGCAATTTCGAAATAACTTTTATTTGAATATTCCTTTTAAAATATCCTCCTTTGAAGGGTTAATGTAAGAGTTTTATAATTAATATATTTTATTACTTATAGTTACTCTCCTTAATCTATTTTGATATTTAAATGTCGCATCACTTGAAAAGTAACCTGTTAGTACCTTAATTCTTCACTCATTTGTTTGTTCCTCACCAAAACTAAGTTATTTAATCTCATTTATCATCAAAATTAAGCTTAGTAAAGGGATTAGACTTAACATCTTACACTTACAGCAAGTCTCCCCTGCTTGTTAATTTCAATACAATAAACTGCAAGCCCCTTGCTTGCAACTATGAAAGCAGAAATAAAATTTTTACAGAGTAAATGCCCCTTACTTAGGCAGTTTATACACAAATAAATATCAACTAATAAATGATTTAACAATGAAAGTAATAAATTCAAACTCTTTAAAGTTCAATGAAGATTTGAGCTTTGAATGATGGTTCAGAGTTTTGCATAGTGGGAGTTAAAACTTGGAAGAAAACTTAAAGTTTTGTAAATGCTCATTTTTTATTCACGCAATTACTACTTCGAGTGATTTGAATCTTCTTTTTATACTTTTGGAAGAGTATTTAACCGTTAATGATTACTTTTGGCAATTTTTTGACCATTGTAGATTGAGTTTTATACACTTAATATAATCTGCCTTTTAAGTGTGCTTTAGAGCCTCTGAAGTTAAACTCCATATCCTCGAAAGGTTAGGTACCTTGTTAGTTACCATCGCCGCATTAAATTTTAGAACTTCTGAAGCTTTCTTTTAGACCTTCTGAGCTTTAGCTTGGTTTGAACTTCATTCTAACAATGCACTTCAAATCATTTGAAGTTAGTCTCTCAAGCTCTAAAATTCCTTCTGGCAATTGATATTTCCAATGATTATATTTTTCCTTCTGAAGCTTTGTGTTTATCATCTAAAGCATCCTTTGAAGAACTTCCTTGCTTCTAAATTAACTTTGAATTGTTCCTTTTGACCTTTGAACCATGGAATTCTCCCTCTAAACTTTTTCTGAAGCTTTCAGACCTTTTGATGACTTCAACATGTTTCGAACTTCACTTCTAAGATCTTCGGACTCGAAGTTCACCTCTAAAGCTCGTGTGTCCACCATCTAAGACATACTCTAAACTTACTTTGAAGCTTTTCAACATAGCTTTTGTGCTTTCAGACTTGTCTTTCAAATCTTCTGATGGCTTTTTTTTTATCTTCTAAATTTATTTCACTTGATTTTAGAAGTATTCCAGTGCATCTAAAATCTTTTTCTTAAGTTCAGAAACATTGTTCCTTGAGTATTAACTTATTGTTCTTCCTCTAAAAAACTTAAGTGTGATGAGTTTCAATTTGAAATGGTTTTGTTTACACTGTCCATCATTCTAAAGTTACTTCCTAGGTGCAATTTACTTGAATTATACATTTATTTCTACATCACTCAGGAACATAACTTATTAGTACCTTAAATTTTTATTTATATATTTCCTCATCATCAAAACTTAGTGTTAAATCACATTCATCATCAAAATCAAGCTAATTAAAGAGGGTTATATTCTACACTAGATCCTTCTCATTGAAATCTCATGTTTTCAAGTGCTTAAAGTAGGATATTTCCCTTTTTCTTTTCATTGCATTAAATCTATTTTTTATTGTGCTCTATTCGTTGATCAAATAATTGTAAACTGATACAATTTTAGTATTTGATTTGGTCTAGACAATTCCCTATAGGATCGACATTCAAATTTATTGATTCATTATATTACTTGCGTACGTGTATAACTGCACGTAATTCAACATTAATATATTGAATCCATGGCTAAGCTCAAATCTTAGTTATAAATTTGATCTTGAGGTATTTTAATTTTTATTCTCTCTCCATCATATCAATTATTTGACATAAATTATAATAATTTTTTTAATCAAATAATTACTATTTATTCATTTACATGAGTATATTAGAAGAAAATACTTATTTTTAGGTCTTTATTCACTTAAAAAGGAAAAATGTAGTTAACATTGATAACTTATTATTATTGAGATTAGTTAAGAAAATAAAATATATAATTATAATGCATAAATTTAAGAATAAATCATATTATTTTTAATTTTCCATCAATAATACTAGATAACAAATTAACTAAAATAAGTATGATATAAATTTAATTGTATTTTATGCATTTTAAATGAATAAAGATCTTGAATTATTATTGTCTCACGGGGTGGTCATGTAAAGATTAAATCATATTAAAATATTTAATTTCAAATAAATATTATAATTTATATCTAATAAAAGGATTTAAAGGATGACTAATAGAAATTAAAAATACATCTATGTCAAATCTAAAATTAAGATTTGACCATTGCTGCATATTCAATATATTATTTAATTATTATTTAATATTTTACATCAATGATCAAATATATTAGCTTAACAATAAATTTAAATAATTAATTAAAATTAAATAATTTAGCACACTCTATGAACACAAGCTATCAATTATCTTTATACCTTTCTCATAATCCTATCACTGGTCTAAGCATCGGAGTGTTTACGTAGGAACCACCCTTAGCAGCCTTTGACATCTTTCTCTATCTTACAAGACCTCCCAATAGGATTCTCTAAGAGCAGTTTGGTGAAACCCAAACTCATTTTTTAATAATTTTTTAGAATTGTTGTTAAATTCTATTAAATTTTGTTAAGCTCTATCAAACGCAGTTAAACTCCAATAAAAGTTTAATGAACTTTCACAAAATTTAATAGACTTTGACAAAATTTTTATTAAACTAGTTTAAATTCTGTTAAAGCCCATTAAACTCTATATTATTTATAAATTGAGTTTGATGGACTTTTATTGAGTTTAATAAAATTTCGTTAAAACTTAGTTAAAGCCCATAAACTTTATTAAATATTATTGATATTTCATAAAGTTTAACAAAAAAACAAGGTTAAAATTCATTAAAGTTTGTTAAACATTATTGATGTTTTATAGAGGTGGACGAAAGTATTATTAAACTTTATCGAACTCAGTTAAAGTTCATTAAAGCTCCATTGAATTTATTAATATTTTATAGAATTTAATAAATTTGGTTATTTAATTTGATTAAATTCAATTAAAATCCATTAAAAACTTTTGTGGATTTTATAAGCCTATTAAATTCAAAAATTTTAAAATTTTTGTAAATATCTAAAATAATTTTGACTCTATATTTTACCTGCATATGCATTATATTATTAGTATTTTTATAAATTAAAAAAATCTAAATAACCTCTAAAATTTGCTTATTTAAAAATTTTCAAAATTGCTCTTAAAATTTATTTTCGTATACTAGAACCGTATGTATTATACACTTTACCATGAAAATTTCTGATTCAGGTTAGTTGCTTTGCTTGCTTTTGGAGAGGGGCGGCACAACAATCACCATGATTTTGGGTTCTCAACAAAGCACGGGTTGGACCGGTGGCAGATAGACATGAGTGGTATACGATTAGGCCGCTTGAAGCGCTTGGATTGGCAACAGATATGAAGCTGCCTGCAGGAGGCTCAAATGGGGAAAATGAATTAGAATGAGGCAAATGACGTGAACCATGCGTGATGCACAGGACAGCACGTGACAACTGGGTGCATCGGTTTGCTACAAGTGTTGTACGATTTCAGCCGTTTATTATGCGTATGTTATTTTTGATAACATATTTAATCTATTAAATATATTATAGTATTAGATGCATAAAAAATGTCATAATATAAAAATGGGTTATATTATGAGTTTAGTAATAAACCATAAATTTCTTCTATTGTATCTTGCGTTACCTACATATTTTATAAAGATATCTTTATATTTAAAGGGTGCTTGGTTTGTATACTCCTTTACACGGTGTGCCAGTCGTTATACAATTTGCTAACCTGTAGGACAGAGAGTTCCAATTCACGTGAGTAAATTCATATGCTGCACGCGTTGTGTACGTTAATACTTAATTATAATTAGGCCTCACATTAGAGTTAAAATTCATGTGTCATCATTTTCATGCTTGCGCACGTCGGCACTGTCGACATCTAATGAGTTTTCACGAGTAAAAATGGGGTTATCCAAGGACCTATATCATACTATAATGTTACGGACATACATATATATATATATATTATAAAAATATAAATATAATTTTTTAATCATATAAAATTAGATTATATGACAATTTTAATAATATTTCATTAAAATATATCGTTATTATTTTATGTGGCCAATCTAAATATTTTTTATGTTGATCTCTAATATATATTTAGAAAATAAAAGACATTTAGAAGAATTAAATTAACAATCACAATATACTTGCTTGGGTATATAAGCCCTCAACTATAAAAAAAAAAAAAAAATTAGCATTTGCAGCAGACATGAAAGTTGTATAACTTCAAATTATCTATCTAAAAAATCAAAAATCACCTGATTCTGTGTTCGAATGAGTAAGATATGATCAAAATACTGTAACTATCTCAAGAGCTTTAGACTTATTGAAAGAAAAAACTTGTTAATAGGCATTACTTTGGGGCAATTCTTGAGTCCAATAAAGGAAGTTGTAAATTGTCTCAAGAGCTTTAGATATGCTAAAAGATAAAAATTATTAATAGGTATTACTTTTAGGCGATTCTTTGGCCCGATAGAGCAAGATATAGCCTTTCAAATTATCTGTCCAACGAACCAATAATCACATGATTCCGAATTCAAATAAGGAAGATATGATCAAAACATTGTAATTGTCTCCAGCAGTGTTGACCCCAGTGTATAAATTCATGAATTTATTTTTTTATGTTGTACAACACATCCATACATATTTTATATGAATAATTTTCATAAGAAATAACTAAATAATTAATTAGAATTTTATTTAATTTCAATTAGACAACAACACTCTAAATATTTAAGTATTTAAATAAATATTTTTTAATATAATAAATAAGGAATTAAATTTTTACTATTATTAAAATAAGTTATATTATGATTTTAATATTACGTGTATGTGAGTTTTTTAATTTTTATTTGAATATAGTACACTAAAATAATAATTAATTTAAATGATATAAAACTAATGGGTTTTCCTTTTTCAATTATATATACTTATTTTATTAATTTATACAAGGTGTCTATGATTAATGTAAGGAGCACTGTGATTTCATAAATTTTTATTTTTATTTTTTACATATAATAGTATATGCAGCCATTTATGATCGGCTGCATATACTATTACATGCAGCCAACTTCAGTTGCATATAGTATCATGTGCAAAAACTACTATATGCAACCGACATTGGCATACTATATATGTAGCCAATGTTAGCTACATATAATAAATTTCCTATTTTATGTTGTATTTTTTATATAGAAAATTACATTTATTAACTTTAACTTTATATAAAAATTAAACTAATTATTACATAGAAATAGTATATTAACATAATATTTATAAAATTTATTTTCAATAGCTTATTAATTATATTTATAATGAAATCCATTAATCAAGTGTAAACTATATATTTATATTAATATTTAAAGAAAATATTTTAATAGCTTCTCATGTGGCTACATTTTTTAAAAAAATTTTAATATATTGTCTGCTTTATTGGCTAATATAAATAATAAAAGTCTTTTTATTAATATATTTAATTTATAGTATAAAAAATAAAAAAAGGCTTGTGTGCACTACATACAAAGTTGTGTCGCATGAGACATTATTTTGGGAAATATGCGTTTCTCTCGAATTTTCCCATGGTAAAAGTTAAAAACTACAGGTGCTTGGTTTGGGAATTTTCAACCCCCAAAAATCTTCCACTCCCGCAGCTCAAACAAAACCTACTTTCCCTCTCTCGCGTCTTCCCAACCCATCCGCCCAAACCTTGGCTCCATAAAAATATAAAAAATCCCTACTCGAGTTTTCCCTTTTCCAAATTTTGTACTCCATTCCTATTCTTATCTTTTCAATTCCCCATCTGTAAACCTCGACCCTTGCAAATGTAGCAGCTACCGTCCTATGTAATGTCGAAGTTGACTCGTTTTGTTGTTGAATCGCAATCGCCTCAATGAGTGCAACAACAAGTTTGTGTTTTTCTTCTTTATCCATTCCCTGTGAATTTCATCACTATAGATAAGTGGGGTCAATAACAATAGGTTTAGACTCTTTATTATCAGGAAATGTAATGATGAGGTCTGTAACTTCACTTGAAATAAGTCCCCTCTTATCGCATTTCTGAGAGTGCATAAAAGATTGCAATTTTTACGGGAGAAACAAAGGAGCAATGGACACAAGGGTAAGCCATGGAAACTTCCAGATGGAAGGTAAGATTTATTCTATCATGCATAACCCCAGCCAAACATGCGATTTTAGTTAAGATTCTTATGATTTGCATTCTTGAATGTTTTGACAGGATAAGTACATAAGGCCACGTTCTAGCTTGTGATGCAGCAGTAGAACCAAGACAAAAAACTTGCTCATGAATTCAAGAGGGCATATTGTTTATACATGTAATTTTATCATGATTTTGAGATGTATAGTTTATATTTGGGTTGAAAGAAGATGTCATAATATAAATGTGTTTTGTTCATGAAATGAAAATTTTGGTGGATGTATGAGTTTATGATTGATAGTTTTGTAGTTTATTATTCTAGAGTTATAAAAGTTATATTTTTGTATGCAAATAAACAGGAAAATAAAATAGGTATTGCAAGTTTTTTTTTAAAAAAAGCCACCATGTAGTTATTTGTAGCCTTTTTTTGGGATCAAATGGCCAAATGCGGCCGTTTTTCTGGCAACAAATGGGCAAATGCAGTGATTTTTCTAACAACAAATGGACAAATGTGACCATATTTTCAGCAACAAATGGGCAAATGCAGCCGTTTCTAAACAGCTGTAGAAAACTATATGCAATCGTTTCTAAACAGCTGTATATAGTTATATGTAGCAGCCAAAAATGACAGCATTTAGTCTTTTGTGTTCGCCCCTATGCCGCCGGTGGGCAGCCACATTTGTCAGCTGTTTTTGACTACATGCAGTCAAAATTTGCTTTTTTGCAGCCATTTTGGTGGCTACAAAAATCCAATATTGTTGTATTGAAAGAAGACACCTTCACTCCCATTGGGCAAAATCTTCTGCATGCTCAGTAATTTTTTTAATCATTTAAATATTTCCTCTCTATATCTCATGCTACGTGCTAGGGGACCCACATTCATAACCATAATGCAGTTGGTTTAAGTCAATGGAGTGTCAATAGATGTTGTAAGTTTGGTGTCCCGTTAGTTTAGATGGAATGGAACAAAAGTGGAGTGGAATGGATTAGAAAATATAAGGATAATTTAATTATAAAGTGAATAAAGTTAAAATAAATAGGTAATAATTATATATATAATTATAAAAATTAGGGTTATTGGAGGAAATGTATGGAGGAAATGTATGTGAAGTAAAGGCCTGAAAAATGTATTTTCCATAGAACCATTCCCATTCAATTCCTTTTCATCTAAAAGAATTGATATAAAAGTCCGCACCTATATAGGAAGAATGAAAAGGCCACTGAATCCATCTCTACGTTTTCAAATCTCTAAATAAGGGCTCCTTTATCCATAGTAATGTTTATAGAATCAAACCAATTGGCTAGTCCAAAAAGGAGTGAAAGCTTCTTTAACATGCATTTGATTAAATGAAAAGAAGATGAAAAACGGTGAAAATATGAAATTCAAAAAAGAAGAAAACTAAAGAAAATAATATGATAAAATATGAGCAACGATTATAAATATGGTTTACAAAGATGAAATAAATAAAAATTTTTCATAGAACAATGGAGGATAGTGATTAAAAAATATAATTAATAACTAAAAAAAGTAACATTATTAAGTAGTCAAGGAGTTCTACCACTTTTCACTATTCAAGCGAACCCTTGTTTGTATTTGTCATAAGATAAAAAAGAAGAAAGGGTGTAAAAGATAAAATGATAATGTAAGCAATATAAAAGATAATGTAAATCATAACCTAATTAAAATAAAATAGATAAATTGTTCTTGGTATTGATAACATCATCACCTTTTTCTACACCCTCTTTGCTTTTCTTTCCTTTTCGAATAAACACATCTTTTGACTAAGAAATTGCGGTAAACTAACTGTTAGACTCGATAATTTATATTATCGGCTGGAACTCTCAAGTATAGGTAGAAGAAACGAATGGAAAATCATTCAATTATATTTTTCAATGATTGGGGCTTTTTTTTAAAGAGAAATGGGGCTTTTGTAAATTGGCGAGTTTTGTTTGAATGGCAATAGAAAGAAAAAGAAAAATAAAAGTGAAATTTATATGAGTCTAGGAATCAAGTAATTTTAGTGACTGACATGCAGTTATATATAAGATCAATCACATACTCTTAAGTAAAATTTAGATCATATAATGTATAAAGAAACGACTGGCTTCCGCCAATTGGTGCATATTGCAAATCTAGGAATTACGAAATTTTAATAACTGACATGCAGTTATATATAAGATCAACCGCATACTCTTAAGTCAAATTTAGATCAAATAATGTTTAAAATTGATCATATTGATCTTTGAAAGAAAAGATAAACTTAATCCGTAAATCTAAGTTGACCAATGTAAACTAGTTTGAATCATATAAACTAAATCGAGATCCGTGACAGACGGTATAAAAACTAACTGAAGGTAGACCTAGAGTCGAAACCATCCATCATTTTCCACCTTCGGGCCCCACAAGTGAGATGGGTAGATAGTAAGTCAAAGTAGAAAAAATCTGGTCACGGGAGGCCACGAAATCCTCATCCACTCCCATGGCCCCTATTTGAGAAGTGATGGGAGAATGCATGTGGGCCCTACGCACCATAATAATGATAATATGTTAAATAAAAAAGGGAAATAACCTTACTGGAATAGAAAAGCAAGAAAACAAAGTTTACTATAATTAAACATTTATTACATAATTCAATATAACTTCTTGTAGAAAACCTACTCTAATTTTGAATCTTAACACCTTTTATGCTAAACCTAAGTTCCAATTTTTTTAATTGAAAACGGATGTGAGATGTAATTTTGACGGATTTAAATTTGATTTTCAGCCGACATCCACCCTTGAATTAAACTTTCTAAATTACAGAAACTAAGTGAATTTCTAAATATTCTAAATGCATCTGTTTTAAAAGGTGGTGAAGTTTCTAATCCCCAATCACTTCCCTCCCGCCCTCTATAAAAGCCAACCCTCGCTCTTATCTCCAAACTGCCTTCTTCCCCGCGGCACCACGGAATCTCTTGTGCTCCCGAGGCCCACCTTATATCCTCCTCCGCCATGTCTCTCGTAGCAGCATCAGCTACCCTTACGCTAACCAATGCAAGACTCTGTTCTTCCAATTCCCTGCCCGTCTTCCATCCATCCATACATCCTCGCTTTCGGACCCTCCGTTTCAATCCCAGGATATGGGACCCGCAGAGACGCCCACCACTCACAACCGTCGTCTCTGCTTCCCTCACTACCCAGGCAGACGTGGGTGAGGATGAACTTGCCCATTCGTCTTCTGCATCATCTCCGACTGTAGCGGAAGCTGTCGCTGGAATCCGGAAGATACCGTTTTCGGATGTGGTGGTGATGCGGGAGAGGAGAATCTTCTGGGGCAGGAAATGGAACTATGCGGATATATTTGTGGCGTTAACTGTGCTGTCGCTGCATGGTCTCTGCTTGTTTGCGCCGTTCACCTTCACTTGGCCGGCATTTTGGACGTTTTTCTGGCTCTATGTCGCCACTGCGCTTTTTGGAGTCAACGTTTGTTTACACAGGTATCTTTCCCACGCGAGCTTCAAGCTCCCCAAATGGCTCGAGTACACGTTCGCCTACTTCGGCACTCATTCGCTCCAGGTAAGAAAAACGTGCCTTCTTTATCATACTACTTGAAGACCCATCCAGATTATTTGATCGGATATTACTACAGTACAGTGCTGCTTGGATTTTTTGCAATTTAGGAGGAGGCATTGGTAGAAGAAATGATCCAGTGACTCATTCTTTTCTATGAAACAGGGGGATCCCATGGATTGGGTGAGCAGGCATCGGCATCATCACCAACACTGTGATAAGGAGGGAGATCCGCACAGCCCCACAGAGGGTTTTTGGTTTAGTCATTTCACCTGGATTTTCGACAACGATTTGGCTAACCGAAGGGTAGGTGGAATTTCAATATTTTCTATGTATTTCGAAGAGCATATGAAATTCCATATTTTCTTTTGATGTTTTTGGTGCTGATGTAGTAGCTATGGTTTTTGCAGAACGCAGGGCCGTCTAATGTGAGTGATTTGGAGGAGCAGTATTTCTACCGCTTCATGCGGGATACATACCTCCTTCATCCAATTGCTCTTGGAGCTCTGTTGTATGCCATCGGAGGATTTCCTTTCGTCGTTTGGGGCGTAGTAAGACAGCAGTTTTGACATGAACATCATTTTTATTTGTCACCAATTATAATGTTGTATTCTTCATAGCATACCACATGGCTTTTTGGCTTTTCCACTTGGGATGTGTTGGTTTGAGGAAAAAGATAGAAAAAGAAAAAGAAGAAAACAATTAGAAGAGGTAAAAAATAAAAAAAAAAGAAGAAAGAAAGAGAAAAAGGTAATAGTGTAGATCGGTTGGGTTAAACTAGTAATTCCTTGAACCCAACTCGGTTTTGGTAATGTTAGGGTAACGTAAATCAAAACTTAGGCTAGAAAAGTTAGATTATATTCAACCGGATTTCTCACTTCTTCACATAATTATTCAATTTTTAATGATTAAGTTTTTAATTTCTTTTATCATATACTCAATAATTTTAACACTTAGCTCATCATTTATATTATGTGTTTTCCTGTTGTTTATTTCCTAGAATACAGAAAAATTTTAACAATAGATAAATTTACTTAGGTATAGAAGAGTCAAGAAACTTTATTCTTACCAAATATTTTTTTATTGATATTCATTTAAAGACTATATCTTAAAGTATCTATATTTTTTATATTGATTGAGGAGACTTTGTATAGATTTTAGAATTATTTTGTTCAATTTTTTTACTTCTTTTAATACACTCTTAACTTATTTCAAATCATAATATCAGCTCGTAACTTAACCCAAATTTTCAAAGTGGGGTTAGGTTAGAGTTGAAAATTTAAAAAATAAGCTATATTAGGGTTAGGATTGAAATTTTAAAAATTGAGTTAGGGTTGGAGTTGATTCTAATTTGACTTGACCCGAATTATTTGTACCCTTAAAGATAGATAATGATATTGGTTATAAAGTGAATAAAGATAAAATAGTATCAGGTAACTCTAACATTAGATATCTCTATATAAGCTAGCACTATGCCATGTCAGAATCATATATATATATATATAATGAGACACGTCCTCAAAGTTTCCTGATAAATCTGAAAATAGCAGTATGCAAGATCCCCTATTATACAGAATTCCATCTGCGTAAGGATTGCGCAGAAGTAAATATACACAATCCGGAATAACTTTCTTGTGATCTCTATAAACATACAAGAGCAAGTTCTTAATCATTGTTTTACTTCCTCAAAATGAGTTATTTCTAAGTTGTCTTTTTCAGTTATACTGTTATAGTTCCGGTTAGCCATTCTTAAACGATCTGCTTGTGGGACTTTCAATGATGATGCAGGGCTTGCGAATCTCAGCGGCCCTCCATGCTATCTGGATAGTGAACTCTGTTTGTCATGTGTGGGGACATCGAGCGTGGAACACCAACGATTTATCTAAAAACAACTGGTATTGTGTTGGAAAATTTCATATTAGCTACGTTCCTCATCAACAAAAATCAATCTCACTCAACCAATGAAAATTTATAATTCAGGTTCGTGGGATTGCTTGCTTTCGGTGAGGGTTGGCACAACAATCACCATGCTTTCCAGTTCTCTGCCCGGCACGGCTTAGAGTGGTGGCAGGTAGACGTATCTTGGTATGTTATTAGGCTACTTGAAATGCTTGGATTGGCAACAGAAGTGAAGCTGCCTACACAGGCTCAAATGGAAAGGATGAAACTCAAAAAAGGGTCTTAATGTCAATTAAGTGAGGGAAATGAAGTGAACCATGTGTGTGGCACATGACAGCCCGTGAAAACTGGGTGCATCGGTGTTCTAGAAGCATAAACGTTGGACGATGTCAACCGTCTATTATGCGTGCGTTATTTTTAATAATACCTAGGACTTGGAATCTGGGGAAGAGACTATTTGGGAGCAAATTATATCTATTTCAAATGTTTCGCGTGTTAATTACCTGTTTGGTGGTGCACTGTTTGAGAAACTAACCTGGGACCTATTTTATATTTTACGATGCTGATTTAAATAGACCGACTCAGTAGTCGGGGCTACAGACAATCTGTTTCCAAGTTTTGTTACCTAAGGTTTGCAAGAATCCACACCAATGTTCTCAGAATCAAACCAATTGGCCGGTCCAAAAAGGGATGAAAGCACCTTTAATATGAATTTGGATAAATGAAAAGAAGATGAAAAACATATGAAAAGACGAGATTAAAAAATAGGGAAAATAAAATGATTAAATGGGGGTAATGATTAGTCCAAACAGTGCCTTGCATATAATAATTATACAAAACAGAAAAATAATTTGGTTGTCAATGCACATATGCCATAGAACATTTGCAACCATGGTTTGATTAAATACCTAGAAGCTAACCAAAGGCACTTTGTAGATATCTATTAGTCATCTAAGAGATGAACCGGCGTTAAATAGATGCCCTTAGACATATGACCCAGTTTAAAGCATGCCCAAAATGCTCTAGAAAGTCGCTGAATTTGATGCAACTTGCTTACATATGAGAGAGAGTTATGATCTACGCTAAAAAAGCAAAGGTGAAAATGTGTTATCACCACCAACATGTACCTCATGAATATGCCAACCAGTGTAAATTTGCTATTTGGACAAAAAAATCATTTATATACACAATGTACAAGCAACTGTAGATCTGCCCACCATGTGACGTGTGGCTCTCACCAAGATTGTTGCCTTTAGACTAGGGGCAACTTTCTTCACTATATATCTGGAAGGAATGGAAGAGAGGGGTCAAAAGAATAGGCATTGAAGTCATTGATTGTACTTTCAAATAAAATAAAAATGCCACAGCTAATAAGCTATATGTATGCCGCAAGGAATCTTGAATCTCCAGATTTAAGACCCTTCTAAAGCATTGTATTCAGCCTCAACAAAACAAGTATTAGTTATTTTTCACTTTTCAAGACGTGGATATGCCTAATGGTCTCAAAGTTACAGATTTTATATTGTGAATGTATTATTAATGTTAATGAACCATATTTGGACTCAATTTTCTGCAATGAAATAATAAGCAACTCCTTATGCTTTACAGATCCAAAATCTGCTTAGCATGCGGTTGACTACCACTAAAGCTATCAGACTAAACCAGCATAGAAATTCAAGAATTGAAGTAAAGGAATTTACGTATCCAAAGAAAAATGCTTTTTGAGTCAGAACAATCAAGCAGACTTTGTGTAAGAAGAAACGTTTTTTTTTTTTTTTTTTTTTTTGGCATAGGAAAGTTGATACATGTGCTCGACATGCCAACTTTTTTCTTTTTAAGCTTAAGTATCAAAGACATGTAGCTGAAATAAATTTCCATAATTAAGAGCACCAACTTTTTTAGAAGATGTAGTTTTTAAAGTTGATGTATATGCCTAGAAGCACTTGTTGACTAAAATGATATATATGACAAAAAACTAAGTTTTGACGATGAGCAACAATATATGAGTAAATATTTATGTTACTGACAGTTGTGTTCCAAAGTATTATAGAAA
Organism: Pouteria campechiana; assembly: GCA_036873735.1. Classification (NCBI taxonomy): domain Eukaryota; kingdom Viridiplantae; phylum Streptophyta; class Magnoliopsida; order Ericales; family Sapotaceae; genus Pouteria; species Pouteria campechiana. Next base: position 21,411 of record JAYJMB010018026.1, read on the forward strand.
CAGATATAAAGGATGTATAGGGAAACAACTCAAATTCAGTGGGCAATGTATACTGAAGATACATCAGCAAGCAAAATCCACTAATCAAAAGAAGACAAGAATGACATTGAAATTTTGAAAAGAAGTCACAAAGATATCCTATGACGTTCAAGCCCAAATGAATGATCAAATAAATCTTTTATAGATAAAGTCAGTATCAGATAACATCTGCCTCAGATAGATTCAAACAAATCGTTCTACGAACAAGTCAAATAAACGACTTATACACAACATTTGTCTGCAATACAAAAATGAATTCAGATTGTAAAAGCAGAGATGAAATGAAGTTGAACTTAGATAAATGAAGAGCTAAAAATTGAGTCAAATTATTCAAGCATTTGTCTCTCATATAAAGTCTATCGGAAACTGAAAAAGAATAAGAAACTTGTCTGTAATCTTTTACAAATGATATAGAAGACGAAGTAAAAGCAGCACAGTGGTCACAAATGAATAACTTTGTCTACCGTCTTCATCTAGGAGTTTGTCTGCTACTTGTAATGGATAACCCATTAGATGAATTGCTAAAGAAATGATTCATCTATGTATATTTATGATTCGTTTGTTACTTGTAATAGATAAACCAATAAACAAACTGTTGGAAAAAGGATTTACTTGTGCCTTGTCAATTCATCTATAACTTAAGACAAACAAACCAACAGACAAACTAGTTGAAGGACTTCATCTAAGCCTTCGAAATTCATCTGCAGCTCTTTACAGATAAATTAACAAACAAAGTCAATTCGTCTGCTGTGAAGAAGCCTTGTCTACTCCAACAAGAGTTGTCTATTATTTGCAATAGACAAACCGATAGACAAAGCTATTTTGTTTGGTGAAATAAACTTCGTCTAATGGAAAAAACTTTGTCTAGTGAGAAAACTCCATCTGATGAATAGTAAGAAAAGAACTTTGTCTGCGCCTCTATAATTCGTTTGTCAATTATAACAAACAAAATAGAAGATGAAGTAAAATACTACAACAATCTCAGACAAATTTACAAAGATGAAATTGTCTATCATGTGGATCTAATCAGAGCCAATTTGTCTATTTTATCTGCTAATTATAAGAGACAAACTAGGACTTGATCAGACAAAGTCCTCAGATAAACTATGGCTAAATCTCTATTGCATATCATGACGAGTAGAAGCTACTTATACCATACATTGCTGGCTGCATTTTCCGGTCAAAAATTCATTTGTAGATCTTATTAAATACTAAATAAATTAGGCTTAGTCAAAGATTGAAAGAAATTCAAAGGAAAGTAGCCTTCACTCTAACAAAGATTGTAACTCTCAAAGGCAGCATCTCTTCATGCTAATAGACATCTTTTCAAAATAATGAAAGAGTCAGTCATGCAAAATCTTTATTCAGTGTTTGCCAAAATCAGAAAGGTATCTTCTTCAAGGATGGCGCTGCAGGCTTTCCAGCTAAAATAAGTTTATCCAGAAGATAGTTTTTAGTGGGAGAGAATTCATAATAGGCTTCAACATTCAAAGAAATCCAATTTCTTCCAATGGACAAAAAAATTCTATAGCAATATAAAGATAGTATAGTATCAACAAGGAAAGTTGAGAAAACTGAGAGAAAATAAAAATATAGCTTAAAAGAGTAGCCTCTTCAAATAGACAAATGCTTCCTCTAAGATAATCAATTTTCATTGCGCTAATAAATAGTGAGCCTTAAAGATTTATCTCAATCATATTTTTGGAGTATCAATATTTAATGTGCTTCAATGAGTAATCATTTATATATTAATCAGCTATACAAGTTTGTGGTGAGCTTGAGAAAATCACATTATATGAGTAGTTAGTGAGCTCTAGAAAATCAACAAGTTTGTTGGTGATCTTCAAAACCAATGAGTTTTCTAGTGAGCTTATGAAAGAAGAATACTGGGAGCACTATGTTTACGCCCTTTGGAGTTAGAATCCAGAAGAATGTTGAGAACATGGTTCGCACCCCTTAAAGCTAGAATCTAGAAGAGTTTTAGGAGCACTAGTGTATTTTCATTATATGGGATATAATGGAATCCAAGGCATAATGAGTGTGTATTCTTAGAAGAGTGAATGTAGGGACGAGATTCCCGAAATACTATAAAAATTATTATATGTATTGCCTGCTTGATTACTTTATTTAGCATGATATTATCATACACATCATCACACACAAATATGATAACTTGTTTGAAAAGAAAATAACTAAGGAAAGCAGACTCTGTGCATAAAGCAAACATCATAATAGTTCGAACAACTATGAAAATCACATATGCATTATGATATCATTTCTGCTCAATGAATTAATTTTTATTTGACTATAATTTTTATATGCTCACCACCACGACACTCCCCCGTCTCACTCTTAACCTATCTACTACATGGGACCAATAACACCAACCTTTCAAAGATGCAAATATAGGTATTTCAATGCCTGTGAACATTTTAGTTAAGTATAAAAAGAAAGCTTGTTGATTACAAATGTAATAGTTATCAACTAATATTCAACTTACGGAATTCAATTAAGGCATTTTATTTCCTTTTTGCTTTTCTTTAATTTTAGTTTTTGATAACTTCATTTTGGAGTCTCTTCTAAGTTCTAACCAGAGCACAATGCAAATATTCATAATCTGCCACTACAAATTACAAAGCTTGACATGAAGTTACAATTATTCAAACCAGAGCACAATGCAAATATTCACAACCTGCACTGCAAATTACATAGCTTGACATGAAGTTACAATTATTCAAACCCTTCACTAGGTACATAATAACAAGCTATTGGACAAATGCATGGATTGGATGTTACCCCTCAAATTAACCAACTTCTTTTCACATGATAAAAACTATTACTATATTCATTTTCTACATTCAGTTGAAGGATTTTTCAGTTAGATAGTAAATCTTTTCAAGTAAGCAAGGTATTGTTCCCACAAACTATTGTAAAACATCCACAAGATGAGTAGCACATGCCAAAACTAGTCCCTATAATCAAATTAATGTTTTGCACACATTTTAAAATTTACCTTTTTATGCTTAATAAGTATTACAACTTTTCAAGATTAACAGGTCATTGTTCATTATACATAATGAAATAAATCATAAATGATGCAAACATCCATCAAATTCAATATACTCGAAAAATAGTTTCATCATTGCGCATGGATTTGCATCTCTAAGAATGGGAATAAAGAAGAAGACTCCATGTTTTTATAGGTCTGAAATGAAATAGCTTTCTCATCAGTCATGGATTCCCGGTAGCATTAATGGGAAAGAAGACCAAAAACATAAATTGAATTGAAAACTATAACATCATAGGTGTAAAAATTAACAAAAGAATCCAAACTGCCTAGAATTTTCCATGCCTCTTCCATAGCTTGATAAAAAATAGTTTCCTTCTCTTCTTCCATATTCAATCCAATCACCTCAATCCCATCAATTCCCTCCAATGAACCCATTATTGTCTCTGCAATTCTCTGTAGGTCACTTTCATCTCCCATCAAAACTAATCTGATTATGCAAGTTAAAAGGTCCAAAACAACGATATCATGAAACTTCAAAAGAAAAGAAAAGAAAATGTAATTAAACATTGATTAGCAAAATAATGAAATTAAAAATCCTGAAAGAATCACTTTCTAGATGATAAAAGAAAATTAATTAATAACAAAACAAAACCAACTAATCGAAAAGACACAAGCCAACCAACTATACAAAATCAAATGAGAGTAAAAAATAAAATTATAAACTCTGAAAGAATCGCATTCTAGACAATTGAAAAAAAACTAAAACAAATTGAGAAGTAAGCAAACGAATAATGAAAAATCAACTAAGAGCAAAAAATTGAGTATGAAACACATCGAAACCCATGAATAAATAAGAGCACTCAAAATTTTAAACCGTATGGGATATTTTATATGAGTGAAACGTAGACCCCAATTATCAATAAAACCATTGTTTATTCACTACGAACAAACACTCTGGCCTGTTTACTAAAGAACAGCTGACCTGCTAACATTGTCTGCCGTCTAAATTTTCAGTATTTCTATCAAACAAAACTAAAATTGTAAAAAACAATTTGGCGTTTACAAGCACGAAGAGTAGAAAGATAAAATCACTTAACCTTTGTTCGCTGCGAAGAGATAAACTGGAGCAAGGCAAAATTGCCTTACCTTGGTTTGCTGTGGAGAGATAGACCGGAGCATTGACAAATCAGAAATCCTATAAATAGAGAAAGAGAAAAGAAGGATAGAATTATAGGGGTGTAAATTGGGTTGGAGTAAACTCAACCCTAACCCTAGTTATAAAACCCCAAACCAACCCTAACTCTAACCCTAACCCTAATTGTAAAATCTCAACTAAACCTTAAACCAATCCCAAAAAAATGGGGTTGAAATCGGGATAAAATTGGGTTGATAAATGAGGTTAAAAAAATGATGCAGACGTTGTAATGTTGTGCTTACCTGGATGAATGGGTGAGTTTCGTTGGAGAAGATGGAGAAGAGGGAGGGTTCAGGTGGCTGTGCGGCAGTCGAGAGCTTGATGCTAGGTGGGTTTTGCTAGAGAAGATGGAGATGGGGGGCGGGTAAGGGACCTGCTCGCAGCTGCAACCGGTAGGGTAGGTTTCTCCGGAGAAGATGGAGAAGGTGGTTAGTCGGGTAGCTGTGCGGTCGCATTAAGTTTACATATCTGTGGTTTGTGCTTGCCGACGAATTATAGTGTAGTAGCGAGTAGCTATGACTATCAACTACGACTTATTTATTGGGTTTGGGTGTCCGTTGGGCAGCAATTTGGGAAGAATGTCATAAAGGGTGGGGCAGATGGCAAAAATTTCTGCTCTTAACGCGTAAGAGCAGGGAAGGGGCAGGTGTGAAATTTCCTGGTAGCTAAAACTTTTGGGCATGGATTTTCCGTAAGGCAATATTACTTTTCTTGTATAAAATGAAATAATTTGTAGCAAATTAAATAGGGCTGTTAATGATGTATTTTAAGCAGCAAAATCAGTTTTATTGCTAATTATGGTCGCCAAAAAATGCAATACTAGACAAGAAATTACTATGACAAGCAATTATAATTTAAATAATATTTTAAAAATTAAGAAAATAAAAAATAATGTAATAATATCTATTATCTGAAAAATGTGTTATTTCTTTAAGATGTAAGTGAATAATAATTTTATATTATATTTTAAGATAACATATAATTTTATATAATAAAAATTTAAATTGCATAAAATTTATAAAAGATAATAACCTTATAAAAAATTATTGCAAATACTATATTTTAAAACTTGATCCAACACAAAGTTTGGTTGCATAAGAAATTAACTTTTTTCAATAAAAATTTGGTTGAATAATATTTAGTTGTTAAAAATTTATGATGATAATTTTTTGTAACAAAATTGAAGTCCTTGCCTATGATCAGTTTGTAACATGGAAATTATTTTTTGTTGCCAAATTTTGTTGCTTAAAATGAGTTTTCTAGTAGTGGTAATTGAATGGTCATGACAACGTAGAAATGTTTTCACCATAGTTGTAATGAAAGTGCTTGGTTTAATTCTTAAAATGATAGATTTAGAATTTTAATTCATTAATCATGTTTCATATTATTTGTTTATCAAAGTTGAAAAAATTATATCATTTGAACCTTTAGTTGGATCACAAAATTTACCTTATTTCACAATTAATATGAAGCCGTCAAATTTGTCTATTTGACCGTCATCCATATAGGCCTCCCAATGATATAATTTTTGGTAGCTTTGATAAAGAAATAATGTTAAACATGATTAACAAATTAAATTTTCTAAATCGGCATTTTCACCACAACTTTAGCGAAAACATTTCTATGTGGTTAGTTTACCATGATTGAAAAATATAATTGTAATTGAAAGAGGTAGCATTATTAAGTAGTCAAGGGGATCCGCCCCTTTTCCCACAATTCAAAGCGAACCCTTGGTGTGTGTTTATCATATGATAGCACAAACATGTAAATGTGAGTAAAATTGAAAAGAATGTGAGAGTTGAAGTGATAATATAACCAATATATAGCTGATTTAAGCTATAAAGTGAATTAAAAAAATAAATAAGTTTTTTAAAAAATAATGAATAATAATATGAAAGAGTAAGATAGTTATAAATAGTTCAAAATAGTTAAATTTCATGTTAGCATAAGAAGAAGATAAGGTTACTTTTATTCTCCATTTATTATATCAGGGTTTGTGTCACTCTTTTATTGTGTGCAAACATACCTTCATAATGAGAGGGAAATTTATAAGAATCATTTTTTTCATTTTTAATATTATCCATCTTTTAAAAAAAAAAATCTATACATTTAATTTTTATTCATTTTATAGCAATATCATTTTCATGTTATCAACGCTATCTCCTTATTCAAACATAAGGGTGCAAGTCAAGGAGGTTGACCCGGAACCTAAGCTTGACCCAACCCTGTTTGGCACCACCTCCTCAATTTTGCGGGGCGGTTCAGTTCTGAAATTTTGACCAGAACTGAAAATTCAGGTTGGGACAAGTTAGTGTGGTAAAAAATTGAACTGACTCGACCTGCAATACATTATTAATAAACATTAAAAAAACATAACCATGTCCCATATACCCTATGATGATGGAGCATCATAGGTAACGAGAGTATCTAATAGAAGGAGAATCAACCACAACAACTAGCTTTCGTCTATGTCAAACCTTGAAAGTCGCAAGCTATCGACAGTTTCCCACTCCAAAGATTATAGTTGTCCATTTTAGCATTTTTTACGGCATCCACTACAAGAAATTTAACTTTCGTCTACAAAATATTTGGTTACAAAACTGTTAAATTTTTTTATTAAAAATTATTTACATCCAAATAAATTCCTTGCAATTTGGTTGCAAATGCTCCATGACATATGTGCATTGACAACCAAATTAATATTTTATTATATATAGTTATTATATGTAAGGCACCATTTGGTTGCTTATAATTATTATATGCAAGGCAATATTGGGTTGCATTTAATCATTATATGCAAGGTACCCTTTAGTTGCTTTTAATTATTATATGTAAGGATTCATTTGGTTGCTTATAATTATTATATATAAGGCAAAATTGGGTGCCTTTAATCATTAGATACAAGATAATAGTTTGGTTATTGATGACCATCAAATACAAGGCAATAGTTTGGCTACCAATAATAATCATATGCAATACAATGATTTCGTTGCCAATAATCATAATACGAATCAAACTAATTGAATTATATAAATATAATTATATATAAATTATTTTATTTTAATCAAAATGTAATTGAGATGCACAGTATCAAAGAGACAAGAAAGTCTGAAGATTAATTTTATTATAAATAATGACATATACATATTTACTAAGAGAAGAAAAATGCTTTGCGTAATCAGGAAATCATCTTCCTTCCTCTAATACATTTCCCCTACCCACCATCTTGACTAGTACAAGCTCAAGTGGTCATAGAAGTATCAATCACCATCCCCCTAGAGTACCTCACAACATTCAATTTCTTAGCTTTCTACCACAGCTCCGGCACCACTTCTTTAATGTTATGAATGCTCTCCAATGAAAAATCTACTTCATTCACCTTGCAAGAAGTGCCCACTTGATGATTGATTCAAAATATATAAATGCAAATATCAGTAACCAATGGCCATTTAAAACATATAATTATGACTAGAAGAACCTCAAAGCAAAGAAGAACCCACAAGGATTGTGTGGAGGTCAATACGCTTTCTGGCCTGGATGTTATGAACATTGTCATCAAACAATATCTGAAAAGATCAAGCATAACAACATAAATATGTCAGTATTAACAATATAGAATCATGCATTGCTTGTGGGTTTCTTCCATGATTTTTATTTGAGATGTGGACTAGATAGCTAGGGTTGATCGCAATGCTAATTTGAAATTTTCTATATGAATTATCTAACACAGCTAACTATTATTATTTAAGCTCACTGTTCTCTAGGGGTTAGTGTTAGAAATTTCAAGAGCATGTTGGATGGCCTTTTTTGATGGCTTGCAGAACACTAGCGTCCCTGGCAACATGTGTGGACTAGCATTTGGTTGGGAGAAATACTCGATGATGTCTAAAAGGCTAGTGCTAGAAGTTGGCCTTGAACTTTCAGCCTTAGACTCATCATCATCTGATGAAGAAGAATCTTTGGGTGGATTAAGAGTTTTGAAACATAAAATTCCTTCAAAACAGTCTTATAGACCTAGTCTGCTCATAGATTTTTTTAGCATGGATCTTGTCCACATTTGTGAGTATTTGTGTCATTAGAAAAATACAACCATTAGCATATGAAGATCAGAAGAAATATAAGGAATGATTTGTCTATATTCATGCCTATGTCATAGAACATACCACTTTTTGAAGTGATAGGCTCAATAAGAGTGCCTTAGTACAGGATTTGGTTTTAGGTTCTCATAGGGCAATCGGCCATGAACAAAGCTGTAAAGCAAAAAACCTAAGGTTAAATTTAGACATCTCATTCATCAAAACTATAAAATCCTACAATTACATAGAGAACTGACTTGACATTCTCAAGTGATAGCGGTGAAATATAGGGATTGTAAAAGAACAAGCATTGAAATATAGGGATTGTAAAAGTTTTCTCCCTACAAATCAGCCCAAACTACAATAATGTGAGATAGATCCTTTTTTTATTCATAAATAAAAATGGATCAAGCATTGCTAATACAATTTATCAAAATTTCAGAGTGAGAAGGTTCTTACTTGGTTTTCTTCCTCAGAGTTCATATTAAGTCCCAAAAAAAGCTAATCCATGTGACTTGAATTCAATATTGAAATTAAAAGAAATGATTAAATTGTTTTTAATATTCATGTTTTCACAAAAACCCTCTAGAACCTTGGATTATCTTCTTGGTAATATTCATTATTCATAACATTCAAACATATTGGACTCAAACAATAATGGGTATGTTGTTAATGTAGGGGCTAAGGCTTGAAGAATTAATAGATAAGAAATGTGATAATATAAACAAAAAGGAAAGGCATTTGTAAAAGGAAAGAGAAAAGTTTTGTCCTCTTACCGACTTTTGTTTATTTGCTAGAACAGAGGAATATTACTTTTTCCTCAAGAAAAACACTAAAACATTGATAGACCTGATCAAATTCCTTGCGGGTGACCTCACAAATCTTTTCCCATGCTGCAAGGTAGGGGCTGATGTCAACATAAAGTAAATAAAGACAAAGTAGATAGGCTTTTTGAATAAAAAAGTAGGGAGTGATGATTAAAAATATAGTAATGATATTTAAAAGAGGAAAAATCAAAAGAAATTCCACAAGTGCACTACAAAAAGCTCCCCAATGTAGATATGAGTTACAAGTTGATCCAAATTAGTTAGGGGCAAAGTTGGAAGATGACAAAACTCTCAATAGGCAAAATCTACTGTCCAGCATAGCACCAAATAAAAACTAAAATATCTAAATGAGAAGATGTCCCATTATCACCTTCATTGTTAAATGTAGCATAGTGTTTGCCACAATGAGCAAGCATTTAGGATTCCCAAACTGATCATTACATGTAACTTTTTAAGATAGCAAAAAAGTAGAAATCATGGCACGAGGATAACTCAAGATAGTAACATAGTAGATGAATAACATAAATAGAGAAAAATACATGAAAGTGCACGAAAATGCCACTTTTGAGTGTTAAAGGAGATCTCGAAAAAAGAAATAAAGAGAACTATCAGTTTTAAACAAGGACATTATAGAGACCTCATTATACCATCCTAACTCACTCGAAGATCACCAATGGCTTGTTCTCCCACATTCTCCAATTTGGAAACTTCTCAAAGAGGTATACAATTAGCATGCCAAATTGCCAAACATATTAAAGATCTTAGTTGTGGAGAAACTAAATACTAGATTAATCGAAAACCAAACAGAAGTAAGCTGGAAACTTCTTTTTTTCATTTCATTTCTTTTTCTTTGTCTTGGAGATGATTGAAGCTACAGCTTCAACAATTCTAGTGTGAGAAAGAATCATTATGCGATGGAATCATTATGTCAGTAAATTGACATTAGTTGTTTACCTAGCATGAAAAGTTGGTACTAGGTAACAAGAGATTGTTCTTGTAGCATGCATTAACAATGTCCACTAGATGAACTACCCTTCAGTAGTAGGCCCAAAAATCAGTCAAATTAACAACCTTTGTGAGCCATGTCACTTGGAATGTTATGAGGGGATGCTAACTAGAGGACTGTAATTGGGGCCCATAAACAAGTACATTCTATCCAATTGATTCGTCAAGCAAGGCTTACTAGGATATACAAACACTATAGAGATAAGCTTTACCTAAAACTTATGTAGATCATAATGATGACTATAAGATTTTAGGTGAGAATCATCTTTTTGTTGATACAACAAACTCACAATAGCATGGCTAGTGCCTGAGTGTAACACCCGAGGTGTTAAAAATTGGTGAAAAGTTTGAAAATTTTCTTCAAATGATCAATTTGGGACAACATGTACTTGATGTTATTAAGTATGCAGAAATTATGTGAAATCTTAGATATGTGGCAAATTAATGAAATTATTTTTAACCATTTTAGAGAATTAATGATGTGGAACAATGTTGTATTTATCTGAAAATTTCATGGATAAAGTTAAGTGGAATAAGGAACTAAAATGGAAAGAAATGGCATTGGAAAAAGAAGGGAAAAAAATCAAAAAACATAGGAGCAAAATGGGCCAAAAGAGCTGGTGTTGTGGCACTAGAATAAAAAAAGGGGCATGGGCGGTGGCAAAGAGCCGGGCACCATAGTGCTAGATTCCGCGCCATCTAGTGATACAGGTCGTTCACCCAACTTTTTCAACCATTCAGTTATGTTCTGGTTTTTTCTATTCCGTTTTCTTTCTTTCCACTCCCAAACCTCTGGATCCTCAGTCCATTTTGCATGATTTCAGTTAGGAAATAACTTGTTTAGGAATGAAAACCCATCAATCTTGTATCCCAAATAAAATTCTTTGATTTGGATGATGAAGATAGGAACAAGCTGTGTTGCTGCAACCCATGGAGTGTTTGGGGGATTTGGAGTCGGATTCACATGCTAGGGAGGAATCCATGCATGGATTTAAAGGTAAGCCCTTATTTTTTGTTCAAATTAATGTTTTTGTCTTGCTAGGGTTTTCACCCACTCATGAGCAGTGACATTTTGGGGAAGATGATGGGTTTCATTTTAGGAGTCATAAGGGAAATGATTAATCCATGCTTAATAGTAATTTGGAATCCCTTAATGTAAATGTAATTATATTTATTCAAAAATTGTATATTGTATAAATTAATCCAAAAGATGTAGATGAAATGAAATGGAATGTCATAATTACTATTCACAATATTATAGATGGAATGACATAATTTCAAGAATAGATATTATCATCATGATGCGATTACACTCTTGGGCGGAGCTATGGGTATGGGTGTAAGTGTGGTAAATTGAAATGTTATTTTATAATTCTTGAAAATGTAAATTTTACATGACTTCATATCTGTATATCAAGTGTAAATCCTAATATTATAGGGTAGGCTCTGCTTGGCATAATAATTACTTTAGAAGTGGAGATTATGGGAAAATGACAGAGTAATGGTAGCATCCTGCCTTGGCCTAAATATGAGATGGTCAAAACTCATAAGGTGCGGGTGCAAGGCGTTACGAATGCTATCTGGGCCTAGTGACTTATTTGTGTGATAAGTCTTACTTATTTGTGTAAGAGCCCTAAGCCTAGAGTCATGATGACTATGAGAAAGAACCAGGAAGTGACATGCCAATACTAGTTTATAGATTAATGAGAAGTGGCGAGCTTAAGGGTAATGTGAAGGCATGAGAAAGGAAGTAGGGCATGTAAATGAGAATAGTAAAATGTTGTGATTATAGCTACCGTTGAAATGAAAGTGATAGTGTTGTAATAGCACCAAGTAGCATCCATTTCTAGTGATCAAAGTGGCGTAGTGAAAGCATGATGGTAGTGAAAGCATGATGGTACCCATATGCGCATTGTATTTAATTTTGAAGGTTATTCTTACTGTGCATGTGACCTTGACAGGATGAAATTATGAAGTTTCATGAATGGCTACCAGAAATGGAGTATAGTTATGTTTGCTTTAGTGGATTGTGATTGAATCGGTACATTCCTTAAGTTAAGATAGTTGTGTAAACCTTGTTGATTGCTTGATTGTTTTGATTGAATAACTTTGCTTGTGAGCTTATTGATTAGAATGAGTCAACATGTGTGTTATGATTATGATTGCTTGAAATGCCGAGATGACATTATTATGATTGTAATGCTGAGGTGACATTCATCTGATTAATATGTTGGGATGACATAATGTATTCTGGTATATTGATTTGAAGGATTAATAAGTGGCTTTTTGTGTAATTGAATTATCGATTGATTGTTATACAGGATGACATGGCTGGCGAGTATTTTGACAAATTTGTGTCTTTCCCGGTCTGATTGACATTGAAATTTCATTGTAAGGCTAAGTCATCTTAATTAGTGAATTTGATGGAAGTATGTCATTGCTGAAATTGTGCATTTTGTGTATGTATTGATATTGGATTTTGTGGTGGCTTTATTCAGTCGTTTGAATTATTGAATGTGAATGATGGACTTTTGCATATGTGAGATGTATCTTTATGCATGTGAAATAATGTGATATGTCATATGAAGCATCTAGAGAGTATGGGACTTGGAGGCACAGTATGGTGTTGGGTTAATGCTATGGAGGGATTAATATGAAATGGTTGTGAAGGCCTGTTTAGCCAAGATTGGATGTGATACATATGAGGTGTGGTGTCCTATGTGGCCAAATTAGCTATGAAGGCTTGATGGCCTATATGGCTGGATATGATGGGGAGGCTTGTGATGGCCCGATTGTCGCCTATGATGGCGAAAAGGCCTGTGGTGGCCTAGCTATCGCTTGTGATGGCAATGTCGGCTTCGATGGTAATGAGGCTTGTGATGGCTTGGACTTGGCACCCATTTGTGGTGGAGATGTACCCAGAGATTGGCCTAGGGCTTGGTTGCGATGCTTGGATAGCATGAATAGGATGTAGAGACTTGGATGGTCCAACCTGATAGCTACTTAAGGTAGAGGGCTAGATAGCCTGATATGGAGTCGCCGGATTGGCGTGTTGGCCTGGAGGGCCTAGATAGGATATAATGGCTTGGGATTAATATTGCTTGAATGACATGTTAAATGTCGAGGCTGGATAGCTTGGATTGATAATAATTAATTAGCCATGGATTTTCATTATTTTTTATTGTATTGTATTGAGGTATATTGTTGTTGTAATATGGTTAATGTGATATTATAAAACTGTTATATTTTGTAATTAATGCCATTGTATCAAATGAAAATGTATAACAAGTTCGCATACAGGCCTAGATGATCTAGGCATGTTATGATATCATGTAGTGCGGACGTACCTTGATGGTACATGTATATGATGGTATGTGTTTTGATTTGGTTAGTATATGGTTCCTGTGGAGCAATGAGACGAGGTGCCACGGACAAAAGTGGAAAGGTTGGTTTAGACCTGGCAGGCTTTTAGTCAAGGGCACAGGGAGGAACTAGTACACATCATAGTGTTTTTGGAAATGAAAAGCCTTAATGATCAGGTTGGATTAATATTGATAATAATATTATGAAAAGTAAATGTACATAAATGTGGACGCTTGACGATAATGCATGCTAATTATATGTTGGTAATAATAGTGAAATTGTAGACGTGTTTGATTATATATAATTGTCTATCATGAAATTAATATATCACCCTCATGTTTGGGTGAGTGCTATTCAGTTTTCCTAAGTATGTGCTTATAATGATATTGATTGTGAGCACCTTGTAAATGTTATAATTAGTAAAAGTAATCATATGCATGATTAGGGTAGATGATCAGGATGACGCAACTTGCACAGTTTATCATGAGGATATGGATCTGCAAGTTACAAAATCAATTGAATGAGTCAAATTCTACCCTATACGTTTTGACCATGCCACATCAGGGCTGATGTGGGACGCTATCATTTCCCTTTTCTTAAAGGAAATCTTCCCATAACTTTACAATTTTTCTATTTTTAAGGGAAATAACCTGTCTAAAATCTAGCAGAGTCTGTCCTATGATATAAACATTTATACCTGTGCATACATTAATGCAATTCTATACATTTCTATATTACCAAAATAATCTCCCAATAATAACATTTATCACAAACTTACACCCACATCCATAATCACAGCTTCACTCAAGATCAGAATCGTATCATGATGGCAATGTTCATCCCTAGAATCATACCATTTTGCCTACAATATCATGAATAGTTACTATAACATGTCATTACAGTTCATTTATACATCAAGTGAAATCTTTAATCTACAAGTATACAATTACATTCTAACATTACCATTACACAAATATAATATACCATGGGATTCCAATCCCAACATTCATACCATCAAAAGATTTCTTCAATCTTTTCCTTAAGCCCAAACTCATAGTTGGGATTCTTTGCCTGACCTGCCAGCTAAAAATATAGAATAAAAAGGTATGAGTCCAAGGCAAACTCAGTAAATAGGCAATTTGGTAAAAATAGTACCAAATAAATCATTAATAAGCACAATCAATTGTAACATCATGGCCTCTCCATGACATGCTAAACATACCATCCATGCAATCACACTCATATGCGAATGATCACACAATCTCATACTATAGGTTCTCAAAGCCTCATGCTAATTAATACTCCAATTCAACATTCATATATCACCTTATCACTAGGCATTTTCATCCATTTATAATTATCATCATTGTACACAAAACGCAGGATACTCTTTATCCCATCCACCTATGTATTTGCAAAAGAAGGTTACTGGAACGTCCATTGTCCCAATCAATACACTCATTCACACACATATACAATTATACATGTGGGATATTTTTTATCCCATTCATATAGACATCCATACACAAGATTAAGCATCATCATACGCATCAATAATGCACTAATTTAACATGAATACAATCTCATAAACAATTTAATTAAGCATTAATCCATTCATTTTCTAACCAACAATAACATCACATCCTTCAAGACCATCCCCATTGCTGTCCATTTCATGAAAAGCAATGGGACATGATTTGGTTCATCCAAATCACTCCCAATCTTCATATTTTTCATTCATATACCTTCCCCTGCTCCATTGCACAAAAATCCCCATGGAAAAACAATGAATTCAAGCACTAATTTCCCCAATTTTGTTCATATAAGCAACCCTAAAACATTTTACTAAAATTAATGCAAAGGAATGATTGCTAACCTCTCGTTGGAAGTAAACTCGTGCTCCAAATCCTCCTTTACTCCATGTAAAGCATCGATAAGAGATTCTCCTCAATCAACCCTTGCACGTCCACCTCATGCATCCATAAATGCAAACAAATCACATGGGAATGAGTGGAATGTGATATGCACTCCAAATTGATGATTTCCCCCTTGGAAATTAGTGAAAAACAAAGAAAAAGGGATGGGTGTACACATGAAGCACAGTGTTTAGCTCATAACTTCTTCATACAACTTTCAATTCTCCTAATTTTTAGTGCATTGGAAAGATAAAAAAATATCTACAACTTTCATGTTGAGTACTTTTTTAGAATCAACCTCAATTCATGCCAAAATTGACTACAAGTGATGCTAATTTCTTAAACAGTTTCTTTTTAACATACTCTTGCCCTTTTTCTTTCCCTTTTTCTTATATATTCTTGTCATACTTTTTTCATTAATATATCATTAAAATGCTCCATAATATCCCTCAAATATCTAAGAATCAAATCATATAACTACTAATATATATATATATATTAGTTTAGTTACATTAAATTCACATGTACTTCATATACACTTGCACTATTTCATTTCAAAATTAATTTCCTTCACCTCAAGTCATAATTATAATCTAAAAAATATTTTACCGCCATTTTCAACACCTTAGGTTTTACAAACCAACCTCCTTACTAAATGTTTCATCCTCAAAACTTTATATATTATTCAATACTAGCCATATTTTTAATTTTTCAAACTCATTTATTCGGATTCTTTCACAGCTTATAGATCGGTATACACATGTTACACCATGCAAGTTGTACCTTTCTAATCACGTGTCTTGATCATTCATGAAATATTTCATTTTATTACCAATAACATTTCTACAAGTCCACATTTAGGGTACTCAAAATGCCAATACAATCAATTTAATATAAACTCTTTTACTTTAATTTGGATAGGTAGAGACTTTACTCAGGAGAGATAAATAACAATCATCTATATATGGGACTCATACATCAATTTATCACCTATCATCGCCTTCATGCTCCACAAGGGTCACAAGTCAACTAAATCAAGGACTATGCTGTCATATCTATCATCCATGCCACCATGGTACCTCCGCAGCCCCATGATGCCATAACATATTCAGACCTTTCTAGCCATTATGCTAACTTAGAATATATTTTCTCCAATTCTAGTATATTTATATAATAAAAATAACACACATTAATACAAAAATTCATTATATGATAAAATAATATAATCTAAAATCATAAAATCCAGGTCGTTATTAATCCAAGCCCTCTAGGCTACCATGTCAATCCTACATCTCAATACTAGGCAATCTAGGCCTCTATCCTATATAGGCATCAAGTCAAACTAGCCCATCTAGACAATACAATCAAGCCCCAGGCCATGCACAGGCCTCATCCTAAATTGATGTCAAGTCTAACAAACTATCAGGCAATACATGCCAATCCACAGGTCATTCATGCCTCCACCTTAAATGGGTGCCCAATTAGACCATCCTGGTCCTCATACCATATTTGGACTATCCAGACATCATAGCCAAGCTCCACCCTCTATGAGTGTCAAGTCCAAGTCATCATGGACCTTATCGCCATAGTAAGGGGAATCCAGACCATCACAAGTCTCTTCACCATCACAGGCAACAGATAGGCCATCCGGGGCTCTATATCATCTCCGACCATGCAAGCCATGCCTCCAAGGCATTTGTAGTCTGGCTGTTCGGGCCATCACGCCAATCAAGCATATTCAATCTGGCCATTCAAGCCCTTCCACCATTTAGGTGTATCATTTCTAGCCATTTAGGCCCTCTCGCCATTCAGGTGTACCATATCCTACCATTTGGGCCATCACATTGCCCCTATGCACCACATATACTATATCACATAATTTCATACACACATAAATATACATCTCATAAAAAAATTTGCATTGCTCAAATGTATTAATCAAACAACTTAGGCTTAGAGCAAAAAAAAAAAATAATAATGTCAATCACATGGGGGAAATATACTTATTTATCTATCACATTATCAATCAAAATAATTTAATTCAACCATAGTAAAATCCAATGTTAGTAATCATAGTCATTAGCACACATGCCAGTTTATTCAAATCAACATGCTCACAAGCAAAGTTATTCAATAATACATGGATGCATCATGTATGTTGTGAAGCAAAACAATGCTATATTAACAACATTGTAATCAAATAATTGATCACTTATAATTTCTTCAATTTAATACATAAACATACACTATGTCATCCCAACATGGCAATCAATCACATCAATGCCATCTTGGCATTACAATTGATCACATCATTCAAAAATAGAAATGCTCAAATACACATAACAATTCATTTCAATCAAAAGGCATATACAAGTTATCATTAACAACATTCAGTCAGAGTATGCTTCCATGCTCAGAATAGAAAACATTATGCCATTAATGCTTGTCCACACCCCACAGCGTCAATTTCCATTACATCCACACCATCATGGAAATTATGCCACTAAGGCATTCAAGCCTTTCTAAGCCTATCCATATCTCATGGATATCACGTATTGTATTTACATAATTCATCACACAATAATGAAAATTTATGACATACAAGTGATTGCAAAATTTATTCATTTCTGAATAACTCAACAAAACATATATAAAAACCAAGCCATTTACCTAGATACACATCTGGGACTTATGCCACAACACATTACAATAAGTCAATTGATCACAATAATTCACGCAATCAAATCCCACATGCTAATTCATTAAACTTCATAGTTTCATCCCTTTGGCATGTCATTTCTTGATTCTTTCTCATAACCATTGTCATTATGAATATAGACTTAAAGCTTTCATACAGATGTGTAAGACTTATCACACAGATAAGTCACTAGCTCTGATACATCTATAATACCTTGCACCCCTACCCTATGTGTTTTAACCACACCACATCGGGGTTGATGCGGGATACTACCATTTCCCTCTTCTTAAGGGAAATCTTCTCATAACCTCACAATTTTTCTATTTTTAAGGAAAATAACATGCATAAAATTCTAGTCTACCTTATAATATAAACATTTATACCTGTGAATACAATAATGTAATTCTATGCATTTCTATAATTACCAAAATAATCTCTCAATAATAACATTTATCACAAATTTACTACTACACCCATACTCACAGCTCTGCCCAAGATCGGAACCATATCATAATGGCAATGTTCATTCCTGGAATCATACCATTTCACCTATAATATCATAAATAGTTACTATCACATGCTATTGCATTTCATTTATACATCAAGTGAAATTTGTAATCTTCAATTATACAATTACATGATAATGTTACCATTACACAAATATAATAATATACCATGGGATTACAATCCCAACATTCATACCATCAAAAGAGTTTTCTGAGTTTCCTTATAAGCCCAAACTTATAGTTGAGATTCTTTACCTGACCTGCCAGTTAAAAACATAGAATAAGAAAGTGTGAGTCCTAAGAAAAATTTATAAGTAGGCAATTCGGTGTAAATAATACCAAATAAATCATTAATGAGCATAATCAATTATAACATTATGGCCTGTCCTTGACATACTAAACATAACATCCATGCAATCACACTCATATGTGAATGATCACAAAATCTCATACTATAGGTTCTCATAACCTCATACTAATTCATGCTTCAATTCAACATTCATATATCGCCTTATCACCAGGCAGTTCCATCCATTTATAATTATCATCATTATACACAAAACATAGGATATTCTTTGTCCCATCCACCTATGTATTCACAAAAGAAGGTTACTGGGACATTATTGGCCCCATCAATACACTCATTCACACATATATAATTATACACATGGGATATTCTTTATCTCTTTTATCTAGATATCCATACACAAGAATAAGCATCATCATATGCATTACTATGGGATACTCACTATCCCTAGCAATCACATGTTTATATCATAAAGAAACATTAATCATGTCAATCAAAGCGATACTTATTATCCCCAATATTCATGCATTAACTAAACCTAATAAACATTAATCTTTAACAAAATATGGGATATTCACTATCCCCATCTATTCATACATGCCTAGATTCAAAACATGGGATACCACTACCCCATCCAGCATTACATTCATTAAAAAAAGAGCCTACTTATCTTAAGGAAGAACACTCACATAAGCCTTCAATCTTAGCCTTCAATTCAATTGCTTGGGTTTTGTAACGCGTTGTACCCCCACCCTATGTCTCTTGACCACGCTATACTGGGGCCAGTGCAGAATGCTACCATTTTCCTTCTTATTAAGGAAAATCTTTTCATAACCTCATAATTTTTCTAATTCGAAGGGAAATATCCTGCCTAAAATTTGACAGAGTCTACCTTGTATTATGAACATTTAAACCTGATATACATATATGGAATTAAAAAAAATACACATTTCTATCATATAAAATAACAATTGTATCTAAAACACCAAAACCCACACTCACAGCTCTGCCCAAGATCGGAACCGAATCATGATAGCAATGCATTTCTCAGGATTAATATAAATCCATCTACAATTTCATGAATAATTACTATAACATGCCATTACATTTCATTTACATATCATGTAAGATCTTTTAATATAAAATTATACATACAATCTTTGAATCAAATATAATTATATTTACATTAAAGGATTCCAATCCCCATTTCATTTTACCATATCTAACCATCTTCAAATCTCATTCAGCCATCCCAATCCTCAATTAGGATTCTTTACCTGACCTGCCAGCTAAAATTTTAATATGAAGGAGTGAGTCTGGGTAACTTAGTAAGTAGACAGAGATAAAATAAAATAATAATTAATCACAACAATATGTTCTAACCTAGAACATGTATCAAATACAACATAATATTT
This sequence comes from Pouteria campechiana, assembly GCA_036873735.1. Taxonomy (NCBI): domain Eukaryota; kingdom Viridiplantae; phylum Streptophyta; class Magnoliopsida; order Ericales; family Sapotaceae; genus Pouteria; species Pouteria campechiana. Next base: position 41,768 of record JAYJMB010018026.1, read on the forward strand.
CTATGTTCATTCATCATAATAAATACAACACATTATTATCTTGTCCTGAGATGAATAACACAAATAACTGTATTATGAGGCCCAAATCCTCATTCCTACCATGCACACCCTATGCCTTTCTTGTGTATAATATCATACAGTGTCATTCCAGCACTTCATATTACATCTGAGCCACTTTGGCTCATCATACCATAATACATGCCATACAGGTGTCTCAAATCATCATACATACCATGCAGGTACCACATATCCAACTATGTCATACAGGCATAATATTACAATTGTGCTTTCATTGCACATTACATCATTATACATATTTATACTATTATAGAATGCTTCCCATTCCATTTATACATACAATCATATGGTATATCGTGCCACTTACACAGCTCTGGGATATCACTTATCCCATCTTTATCACCTATTAATAATATCACAATAGGAAATTATATTTTTCCTATTAATTCATACAATGAAAACATCTAGTCTTTCCATTACACTTAGGACATTTTCTATCCCTTTCATATAGACATCCATACACAAGAATAAGTATATTGTGCGATACTCTCTATCCCCATTACTCACATGTTCATATCGCATGCAAAATGCCATGTATTTAAATTCTAAGGGATACTTATTATTCCTGAAATTCATTCATTCAGTAAAAATTCATAAACATTAGTCCTTAACAAAACATGGAATAACTACTATCCTTCATCCAAAACATACATACCCGGAATCAATTATGAGATATATTCCATAACCCCATTCATGCATTCAACAAATAGAGAAAGCATCCTACCTTAGACCTTTATCTCCAAACTACTTTTCTCTAACTGTGTCTTTTTATCCTTCTCAGATAATTCTATATAGGGCAATAATGCCATTCATAATCATGTATCCCATACATCACATCATGTTAATATTTCTTTCATAGCCAATCTTAGGCTATACTTATCAAACATATGATAAACACTATTCAAACTAGGGTTTCTTAACAATTAATACTAGAACCCTGATTGTTTGACATATTTATCTGGTATCTTATATGATTAACATCTAAATAATATTTAAATAACTTAATTAAGCTTTTAATTTAATCAATTCATGGTTTACATAACCCATTCACAAGAATCCTCTTTAAACCTTAACTAGGCTATAGCTCACATCTCAATTCAACTAGTTCAATTCAATCCATACATGCCTTAAAATATCATAATCATGCATTTAATCATTTATCTTATATAATTTCAACAAAATCACAAAATCTTCAAATTTCTCTATTCATCAAAACCCTAGCTTAGCAGTTATTCACAATTTCTCATTTCAAATCATCATAATCATTTCATTAAACCATTCTCTCATAAATTTATAACCACATACATCAATTTCATCTCAAAAATCCACCATTTTCTAAAATCCTAAAAATAAAAAATTTAAGATTTGGTTGGGAAATCAAGTCACCTCTGCCTACAAGTATAGTTGTCATCTCCAAATAATGGATCATGCTCTTAACTCTATGTTGTAACTTCCATTTTGTGAAAACCTGACATTTATTCCATTTTCTTACATTTTTTACGGTTTAAATGGGTAAAAATTTGATTTAAATGAAAGATCACAAGTTTATCTAGCTAGGTATGATGATTTC
>JAYJMB010018036.1:0-36167 GCA_036873735.1 Pouteria campechiana
TCTCTCTCTCTCTCTCTCTCTCTCTCTCTCTCTCTCTCTCTCTCTCTCTCTCTCTCTCTCTCTCTCTCTCTCTCACCGCTAAACTATTCCATCAACAAGACAACCCAGCTCATGCACAGATTCGAACGGATGTCCCACAATTACTGTAGGTGTGTGGACCTGTGGACAACCATACCCTTATATAACCAACGCCCATGTCTCATTGTCTCTTCATTCCTCACCTCATTACATGCATTCCCAGCTAATTATCTCAAAAACAAAGATGCCCAATTCAGCTAACAAGCTCTTCTTTGCAGTGTGCTTCATTTCATGTGCGACTGCAGCCATGTCTGCCCAGCACGGCCATTTCAGCCCCCCCAACTTGCCACGGTTGACAGATCTCTTCCCTCGCCTAACCTTCAACAATTCTTATTCTGAGGTCTTTGGAGGGCCAGCGAACATCCACACGTCCGGTAATGGGTTTCAAGTCGATCTCATTCTCGACAAATCATCAGGTGGGGCTGTTTGATCTCGTGTTAGTAGGAGATTAATGTGGTCAGTCTCTAAGTCATGACAATTGTTTGGCTCTCCGATCCATTTCTTCGTAGGGTCTGGTTTTGTTTCGAAAGATAATTACTACTATGGATTCTTCAGTGCTGCCATCAAGCTGCCGCCGGATTACACTGCAGGCATTGTCGTCGCATTCTATGTAAACTTCCTGCTCCGGACACTGATCATATTCAATATTCCAGTAGCAGATTTGTGTGTGTGTGTGTGTGTGTGTGTGTGTGTGTGTGTGTGTGTGTGTGTGTGTGTGAGAGAGAGAGAGAGAGAGAGAGAGAGAGAGAGGCTTTCCTAGTCAATTGGCAGGTTTAAGTTAGAAGAAGCTAGACTTTCCTAGTCAAGCAGCAGGTTTAAGTTAGAGAGATAGGGGCTTCCTATCAATTGGCAGGTTTAAGTTAGGAGGAGCTAGACTTTCCTCGTCAAGTAGCAGGTTTAAGTTAGAGAGAGAGGAGGAGGAGGAGGGGGTTCAAAGTCAAACTATTCGTGTGGTAAAAGGTGTACAAGTAAAGCCTCCTTCCATTTCCCCTTGATCACATATTTACTTATCCTTTATCCTTTTCATAATAAATTTTTACTTTCACTAAAATAAATATATCTATTTTCTTTTTATCCATTACTTTAATGATATTAATTTTACTCTTGCTGATATCACTTTCTCTAATCCTCTGATTAAACAACACATTATCCCTTGAAATAGCCCTTGCTTCCGTGTCTAATATTAAAAGCCCAGTTATTCACTATGGAATTCGAGACATAGGGCTCATTAGACCCCTACTAAATTTTTTACTGATCTGATTTGGTTGTTTATTTATCGTGTTAGGCTAATTGCATATCCTAGTTGAGCACATGCACATAGATTAGATGCAAATAATTGGACATGTGAGAGTAGAAACAATGCATGCAAGTGGAATTTTTAATGGAGTCCGAACCCCATGAATTTAACTTGGGTTGATCACATGAACCAGATGTCAAATGCTGATATTTCTCCACACAACCATGACGAGATCGACTTCGAGCTCCTGGGACACGAGAAGAGGAAGGAGTGGGCCTTACAAACCAATGTCTACGGCAATGGCAGCAGCCATGGGAGGGAGGAGAAATTCTATCTCTGGTTTGATCCCACTCAAGATTTCCACCGATACAGCATCCTCTGGAATGAACACCACATAGTGTAAGACCCAACATTCTTTAACCTGCCATACCATACATTTCCAAGTCAGACCAATAATTTCTGTCCCACATTAGCCTATCTTCTCAAATGGATTAAATCTTCTGATATTTTTGTTACAGATTTCTTGTAGACAACATACCAGTCAGAGAAGTAAACCACAGCTCGGCCATATCCCCGGTGTATCCTTCAAAACCGATGTCTGTTTATGCAACAATATGGGATGGATCGCAGTGGGCCACACATGGTGGGAAGAAGCCAGTGAACTACCAGTATGCACCTTTTCAAGCAACATTCACCGAGCTTCAAATGCAGGGGTGCAAATGGAATCAGAAAATCGGGGTCCCTTCTTGCTCGAAGAGGGGTCAAGTTGATCGTCCGGGCGTTGATCCGATCGCCGGTGATGATTTTGTCAGGCTGTCTCAACAACAGAAGGAGGGGATGATGGAGGTGAGAAATCGGTTCATGTTCTACTCATACTGTCAAGATAAAGCAAGATTTTCAGTGCTACCACAGGAATGCAAGCAAATGTAAGTGGGTCAGCAGGATGATAGGGATGGAGAGACAGATGGATAGATGATGAGGACTCCTGTTCTCTAATAGATTAATAAGTGGGCAGTAGGTGTTCCATTCCTCCTGGTGCACATGTCCCAAAATGGCATAAAAGCAAAGACCCAAGCTGCCCATCATGTGGGCCACATTATATAGATTCCTGGCTTAATATCAGCTCATTTTGGCCACATCATAACTAGTGTGAAAATTTATAGGTTCATATTCAAACATGTAGTCTGCCTCATTTACGTGTAAAAAGTTGGGTGCCAGAGATGGATAGCTGAGATCTCTAATTGCTGAACCATGTTGGTAGAAAACACTGTATTTTTTTCCATAATCTAATAAATAAACGCTTTCTTCTAGAGAGATCCAAAGGTTCTTTCACCTTGTTAAAAACTTGTATTCAGGCACGCCTACACCTACACAAGTATATTTAAAGAAAGATGTTACTCCCAAAGCTGAAGACTGTCTGGCAGGCATCTGTTTTTTATTGACCCAACGCGCAAAGATGCAAACTTCAATAATTTTTTTTGGCTCTAACATAAAGGTGGTTTAGATTTTCTAATTGGTGTCAGTTAAATTATTAATTAAGGTCTACCAATCGAATTACCTTTCTCTTGGACAATTAAATCCATGTGGGTTTTGATGTATGGGCAACTCCAAATGTGGAAATTTGGTAAAGTGAATATCTTCTTTCCTTCTTTTTTCACCCTTTTTTAATTGAGATGGCATGTAGCTATACCTTAACAATTTTACTTTTTTACCTCAGCATCTATATTTTCAATAATTTCTCCTTTTGTTTAAAAAGCCGATATTTTTTTATTTACTCCATTTCCAACTATTACCTTAATCCTGTCATAAAAATCTTCTTCCTTTTCCTCTCTTGTTTAAGAATGCACTTTTTCTCCTCTTTTCCATTTGTTTTTCTAACTCCCAAATGAGCAGGGTAATTTGTATCTTCCCTCTTTGCTAATTTACCATATTTATCCCTTTGAGTTTTGAAATTTACATTTATATTCTCAAGGTTTAAGGCATGTTTTAAAAATACTTTACCGTGAATGTTGGTTGTAGAAAATGACTGTTAAATATTAATAGAAGACAAAAATACCCCTGTAAACCCACGCTACCAACTTGTGATCACACCCAACAAATGGAATTTTAGCATTGGAAACCTAAGAATGATCTCTTACATCAACTGATTGGGTTAATTTGTTCCAAGTATCTTGTTTGGTCTACAAGAATATTTTTATCCTCGATCCAAATTTAACAATGGTTTTTTTTTTAACAAACACAGACAACGGAGCCATTCTTGAAATATGTAGCAAACTCTTGAGAGTATGGATGCAAATCTCAGAAACTGTTAGGGGGGTAAACACACAGTATCAGAAAACTTGAGAAGAATATATGCGAATTACCCTGTTTAGCTGATGGAAGGATAATCGAAGATATAGCATTTCATCAGATCCTTTCGCCATTCACCACAGCCTTACCTAGAAAAATTTGAAGGCCGTATGATCTCAATGTTGCCCACCTTTACTATTAATCTTTCATGTCCTTGTCAATTTTGTTCAATTAATTACCAAGCCCAGAAAGTGCATAACGTGAATAGGAAGGAACATCCCTGCACAAAGATTTGGTAGAGCTTTAGAAAAAGAAGCCATTTACTTTTCAGGCATTTGCTTTCTCCATAAATTAAAAAAAAAAAAAAATTAAAACAGTTGAACGGCATTAGCATTCCCCAACAAAACTGATTACCAAACATCCGAAAACAGCTAAAAGCTAAATCGAGGCACAGAAAACCATCACAACCCAAGTTGGAATTCTCCCATCATTATTTTGTCAATTGCCAAACAGTGCCAAGTTGGCACAGGAAACGACTTATTGAAATTGTACAACATTCACCCACAACACAACAGCTCCAGGAGGCCAACAGGAATAATCTATAACGTTATCATAGCCATGCTGGATTTATCAGGGGAGTAACAACTGCCTTCACTTGCAAGTAGTTGTTAAGGCTGTAGATGCCCTTCTCTCTGCCTTGCCCACTCTCCTTGAACCCTCCAAATGGGATTGCTGCATCGAAGACATCAAAGCAATTGACCCATACTGTGCCGACTTTCAATGCACGAGTGAGAGTGTTGGCTGTATTTATGTTCTTTGTGAATACTCCAGCAGCCAGCCCATAGCGAGTGGCATTTGCCCTTTGGATCACTTCATCAAGGTCCCTGTTATCAATTAAAACACAAGAATTGGCGTGAATGATGCGAGAATAAGGAATGGGACGCAAGTTTTGCTTATGTATCTAGATCACACAAGAAGAACATGCATCCCAGGTCAGACCATTCACCTGGTGCAATACACCATTCATTGGCCACACCCGGAATATTATCAATGCTTACTTGAAGATAGCATAAAATTTCAAATCTCTTCCGTCAAATGAAGCAGCTAGTATCATCTCACCAGCCTGTATTTAGGGTCATCGATAATGTAGTGGAGAACATGTAATGAGCAGTCTGGATCATATCCACCAAATCCCAATGGAACAAGAAGCCATTTGTAATTAGCACTCCTAGAAAGAGAGATGCCAGAAATCTGTTTAGAGCACTCACTTGTATTTTAAGATGGACTGCACTGGACCAAAGATCTCGTCTGTTGCTATCTGCATACCATCCTAATTGATGGGGAGATAGAATAAAGATCAGTCATGAGAAAAAATCATTGTATCTGTGAGCTGTCATTAATAAGGCCGACGTGATACCTTGACATCTGAGAAGACGGTAGGTTGAATATAGTAGCCTTTGCTTCCTAGTCTTTCACCCCCTGATACCAGGGTAGCCCCATCTTCAACACCCGACTTGATGTACTTCAGGATCTTTTCAAACTGCTCTGAGTCAATCTGGAAATTTAGAATAGCAACAAGATGTGTCATGCATATCTATTTGTAGCAAACAATAATCAACACAAGGTAGATGGATGGGGTATAACTTACCTGAGGACCCTGCTCAACTCCCTTCTTGAAGGGATCACCAACAACACGTTTCAATGCACGCGCTTTTGCTTTCTCTAAAAATTCATCATAAATGCGTTCATGCACAAATGTTCGAGAGCCAGCACAACAACATTGTCCCTGTAGATATGCGTCTCAGTTGTCAATAGAACGTTTGTCTAAAAAGTACCACAAAACTTCATATTCAATTGAACGAACCTGATTAAAAAACAGAGCAAAATGTGCAAGCTCCACAGCTTGATCAACATCAGCATCCTCACATACAACAAACGGAGATTTCCCTCCAAGCTCTAGAGTCACAGGCTTAAGGTTGCTTTTTGTAGCCAATTCTAGCACAATCTTTCCAGTAGAAGTTGATCCAGTGAAAGCAAGCTGAAAACGATGCAAGACAAGAATTAACTTTGGCAATATGCAGAGCACAATATTCATGAGTTGTCATGTGCTTTTAGATCACGGATATAAAAGGAACAAGCACAGGTTGCTCTAGGATCCATTTCCTTGCCCTGAGCTTTTAGCATCAAGGTAGTATATGACCAGTAAAACAACATATTTTGATAGATCAACAACCGCATCTTGTTCTTCTTTTCCTTATTTGAAATATTTGGATCCTCTGTACAAAGTATTTCCCTCATAGAAATTGCTGTCAGTCTATTCCATTATATGCAGAGATGCACAATGCATCAGTTCAAGCAAAAGGTGAAACGTTGGATAACGAGGCAAAATGGAAATACAGAGCCATGCAGGCCATGCTCCACTTTAGAATTGTAATGATTGATAAACATGTTTGCTAGAATCTGGTCAACCAAAGATCGACAGCTAACTCCAAAGAGTGATGATTTTGCAGTAGCAGCAAACATGCTGAAGATATTCAATAAAATTTTCAAAACAGTAAATCAGAACTGTATAACAGTTAGCAGCAGCTCAATGAAGATGCTGATTCCACAAAAGTTCAAGTGCTCTTCTTCCGAAATACCTTATCCACATCCATGTGACTAGCAAGAGCTGCACCAGCAGTTGGTCCGAATCCAGAAATCACATTCAAAACACCAGCAGGAACGCCAGCCTGTAACATGGAAATAAAGACATGAAAATGACTATAGAAGAAAATAGAAAACTTCATCACTTTATTGGCCTTCATCAAAATAGTACTGTGCATTCAACTTTGATGGGGGAAAAAAACAGAGAGAACTTCTGGAACCAAACCCACTGTAAGGCTTTCATCTTTGTCTATCCTTTTTTGTCTAACCAATACGTACATCTCATTACAAGATTTCCTTGATTTGTGCAGTGACTGCTTGGTCCCATAGACGGATATCGAGGAAGTTGTGAAGGGACGCATGGACAGAAACATTCATTTCAATTGTTTTAAGTAGACAATGAGATAATTCTTCTGATTTATGGTTATTGAATATTTATGCAACTCCTTCAAAATAGTGATCATAAAATGAGAAAGATGGAAGTATGTTGATTGTGATCAGGAGAATAATGGCAGATATTATAGTCTGATAGTTCATATAAGAAACTCCCATCCAAGTTCTATCAGCTGAAACTGGCATTTAAACATGAATGGAAATAAAAGATTCCTTACTGCTGATTCCCACCTCCTACAATAGATTCGAAAAGGTAAACAGGCATTTTTGCTACAATTCCATGTTCCTTGTTAATCATGAAATGGAAATAAAAGACATTACTCACTGCTGATACACACCTCATACAATAGCTTTGACACATAAAGGGCAGATAGAGGTGTCTGTTCTGCAGTCTTCAGTACAATGGCATTTCCACATGCTAAGGCAGGGCCAACCTTCCAAGCATACATGAGAAGTGGGAAATTCCATGGAATGATCTGCCCAGCCACACCAATTGGTTCATGCAGAGTTTGCACATGGTATGGTCCATCAGCTGGAACTGTAAGACCATGAATCTTGTCTGCCCAACCTGGCAAATTTTCAGACAGGAGCCTTAGATCCGCAAAATTTCATGTCGATCATCACCAAAAAATCCTTGAAATGTAGAAAGCGAGAGCTAATAGTTGTTTATTTCCCCTACCAGCATAGTATCGGATTAAACGTGCCAACATTGGAACTTCAACTGCAGCAGCCTGTTCATATGGCTTTCCATTATCCCATGTCTCAAGTGCAGCAATGTCATCATTGTGCTTCTCAATCAAATCAGCAAAACGGTAAAGTATCCTTGATCTCTCCTGTAAAAATAAATAGATGATAGTTCAAGTACTAATTAATTATAATAAATAACAGCTTACCATACTGTCCAAGATTGCATTTCCAGATTATTACATATGGTGTCATCTTTGGCCAAGGTCCCTCATCAAATGCTTTACGAGCAGCAGAGACGGCCCGGTTGATGTCTTCTGCATCACCTTCAGCAACATCCGCAATGACTTCTCCTGTCCTAGGGTCCAAAGTTGGGAATGTTTTTCCTGCAAGCAAGAAAAAGATTCCAATTTGGTTTTACTAAACCATACCTCAAAGGAAGGCAAATTAAAAGAAGGCCTAAAGGGAGAGAGGCTAGAAGTATACCACAATAGACCGTAAAGCTTTTGGTTATTGATGAATAATAATTTCATAGTTAAAATGTTAACTGAAACCCACCATTATACGGATAAGCCCCTGAACCCATATAATCAAAACGAAGATGAATCTCCACTCCCCAAGCTTCCCGGGTAAGCCTAGGTTCAAGCTTGGCTGGGCCTCAATATCAAATCTTCTAAGAATGATGCCTAGGCATCCTTCAGTCAATGGAATAAGGATAGCCACAGCATTATTTGGGGTCTGAAGAGCAGGCACTATCACTGCTTCCATATTTGAAAATAAACCGGGGAAAAAAACCAACATGGAAGTCTCAGCTCAACACTAGTCCTAGAAGTGTACATCAACCAAGCCCAAGTCTTACAAATTGTGGCACAAACTGATCCCCGCCTGACTCAGGCTGAAATTTGATAAAATTCCAGTTAATACTTGAATGTTCATTACCTATTCATTGACCTACTGGGCCATGATTGAAATAAATAGTTACCAAGTAAGGCGCATGGGTTGCCTAATCATGTATTATGGTGGAACATGTTGAGGACATGGGACAAGTACATAATAAGTGCAATGGGCCAGGCTAAAATTAATTCACACAGAGCCCAGCCCAAATCAATCCATTCATACATGCCTATTCCAGGCCCAGTTTAGGCTAAGAGGTGCAAGCACAGTCAATATCCTGGTTGGACTCAACAATTGGAAAATACCAAAATCTGAACCCAAGAAAATCTGTTGATTAGTTGAACTCTGCTACTGAGAGCACCCATGGGACAAATTTATCAGCTTCTTACCAGAAAACTTGGGACATAGAGGTATCAGAGCACCATTAGAGACTGGAAAAATCTAGCACTTCATGCAATGCAGTCTCACAGGTGAGAAGATCACAAACTGGTTTAACGGATGGAATTAATGCTCTTTTTTATGGCTTCAAGGATAAAGAATAACCTGATGCCGAATCCACAAATTGACCATTGATTAGCAGCCGGGTATACTCTGCTTGAACAGGTGGCTTTATTGGTTCTTCAGCAGCCACAGCAGTGCCAAATCGTCGAATCCCTCCAGCACTTCCTGAAAGTTAATTTACAACAGATGAAATTTGTAAATAACTACAGTAAAAATTCCAAAATTTACTAAGATTGAGGCAGGTCAAAAGAATTGGAAGAGGATCGAAGCCAGAGCTCCAAGCGAAAGATATACAAGAGATTGATACATTCAACTTAATGGAACAAAAATGTGAGATTCAGATGGTTAAGCAAGTTGGTTCCACCAGTTGCAGCAAGATTAATACCCGAAAGAGCTAAAAGATCTACCACATAATCAAGTACAAGAGAATGGGAGCTAAATAAACTAATAGGATATTGAGAACAGATCTTTTTAAGTCGACTCATAATTTGTTAGGCTAAAAATCATCTTGAAACTAAGATTGTCAACTTTCTGTGCTTTGACGCTCAAATTCAGTTCAAAAGCTAATGTCAGTGAAATTTCCGATTTAAAATTGGATTTTCTTCCCTGTGGAATTGCTCATCGTCATATGACACATGGCATTCTTCTTTGCTTTGACTACTCTTTCATTTATCAGATTCGAGAAGCAGTGAAAAAATATTAAGAATTACAGAATAGATATAGAAAATCTAAAAAATGTAACTAATTCAATAGAGTTAATACTAACATCTGAATGACAGACATCAGCTTTTGGCTGAAACATGTGTGATCACTTCTCTTATCTGCATAATCATCCAACCAGTAAAAACACTAGCATGCAAATTGTGACGCTATGAGAAGTAGATGGTGGTAATAAAATGGCCCTGATTTTTTGGTTTTTATTTTCTTTTTTCCCGTTTTCTTTTTGGGTATTGCTCCAGTTGCATGTCCTCGCAATACTCTGATCAATTTCTTTCTCCTCTCTTTCCAACCGTGACAATCTCCTCAACCATCATCACGATCACCAACATCGTCTAAGCCATGACCAAACGAAATGGGCTCACTTACATGAATCCTATCACATTTTCCTCAAGCAACAGAAAAATCAAATCAACCAAAAACAGTCAGCAATCCCAAAACAACTCAATATCATTTTTCTTCAAATCCAAAAACCCATTCGTTACTACAAAAAACAAGCCGAAGAAGAGAAATAATCCAGAAAACCGTTAGATAACAACAAAAGCAAAATCAAAAGCAATCAACTCAATTTCATTTCTTCCTTCCGATGCAAAATCCAATAAGTTCGACTAAATTCACTTGGAAGCAATCAATTTCACTGGCGCGATAGCTTCCAGATCCAAAAAAATACGAATCAAAACCATCCAACTCATTTCAATTCCTCTCTTTTTCTCTATAATTAAATCAGATCAAAACAATCCATATGATAAACGCAGAGATGAAAGCCATCCATCCCGTTCGCGATTCTTGATCCCATCTCAAAAAAAAAAAAAAAAAAGACAATCGAGAACCGAATACCTCGGAGCAGCAGAGAAGCTGCTGAGGATGAAGAAATAGATCGAGAAAGGAAGGATGAGATTCTTCCAGCAGCCATCGTCGCTCGGGTTGGTGGCAATTCTCCTAAGCTCGTCAGGGCCCACCAAGCTTGATCTCTACTCGCAGATAATCAAAGACTACAAAGGAAAAATTCCGAAGCTGAAATACGAAAAAGACACCGTCTTTCGATCGAGGTCGAGCCGCATTTATAGAGAGAAATTCATTCAATTCTTGGTAGGGTTTTTAATGCAGAAAATCGCATCGATGGCGATGCAAGCACACGCACGCACGCACGCACGCTCACATAGGAGAGCGGATTAGATCATGATACTCTGCCAGCGTCGAATAGATGATACGCTTGCAGTCCAGACGTTTGCATTCTGAAATTATTTTTTTTAAGAATACTTTTGCTTTTGATAAGCTGCGCCTTGCAAGTTGGCATCAGCAAATCGCACGCAGGAGCATTAAACCAGACTAAGCGCCGGAGTATCAAGCGCTGGCGGACGGTATGAGCATCCAATAGCACCGGAGGGGGTTAAAAAACGCATGAGCCATCAAACGAAGAAAGCCGCACATTAGCACCAGATGCATCTGGCTGTTGTACGCGACAGATGCAACACCCAAGGTTTGTGGCCATCACATGCTGCGCATGTGAAATCCAGACCGTCCATTGAGATTTTCCCTTGACCTTAGAAAGTGGGGGAGGGCCTGTTGAGGTGGATTGCATTTGCATGTAATAGGGTGGATGAAAATGACAGCCGCAGGCTACGTGCGGGAATGAAATACATTGGATTTTTTCGTGGGAGTAGTTGATAAGGACAAAAGCCTCTCAAGGCAAGTTGGGCAGGAGACAGCATGTCAAGATACAAAAAAGGGAAATTGCACTCCAGATAAGAAGGGACACAACACGACGGAAAAGCCTTCTCTTTAAACTCCGTTACAGAGTGAAAAGTGGGCCACACTCTTTCCATTTGAATCATCATACTCGTCCAAATAGTTCATAATATAACAAATATTGTTCATATTAAAAATCATATAGATCATATCACATGAATAATCTAAATCATTGAATATACATATATATATATATTGATTAGATAAATGAGCACTAAAAATTTTTCAACTAAAAAAGTAGGTTATATCATATTAATTTATTCATTTTCTTTAACGTGGCCCGCCTAATCTTTGTATTAAATGTTTTTAAATATGAATGGTATATATTGTATTATAAACTATATGAACGGGTATGATAAAGTGTGCAGCCCACTTTTCACCCTGGTTACAGAGTGACCCAGTGAGCGGGGTCATAGACAAGCCTTTTCCCAGCGTAAGCATCCGAATCTAGGCTTTTGCAAAAAATAGTTGCCTTCGTGGATTTTAGGCATTTAGGGTATGCTGGGACGGGGTGCACTCGGGTATGGGACAAAACACCAAATAAGATGATGAGTAACGTATGTTAGGGTATGTATTAGAAAAAGTAGATAGATAATTGGAAGAATAGAGGTGAATAATTAAAAAATAAAGAGTATATAGATAAATGATTAAAAATGTAAAAAAATAATTAAAAAAAAGGATGTATTTGTTAATACCCGTTTGATTGGAGCATGTATTAGGGTGAAGTACACATTCATCCAAACACACTCTTAAGGCGCCTTTTGGAGCCTGAAAAGTAAATGAAAGAGAAAAGTTTGCTTTTTAATATAAGCTATGTCTGGAAACCTTAAGAATAGGATCAAAAAGCTTTACTCTTTTTTCCTTGACTTTCTTTTCATATCATTTTATATGATTTGACATCTTTGTTGCTTAACAATCTTATTTTTTAAATTACTTGTATTCTTATTTCTTATTTTTATTTTTTAATGCAAAAAGCTTATTTATTTTTTTATCAACTTTATTTTTAATAGTTATCCTCTTTTATGTGATATCATTCCTTCTTTTTTCTACACTTTTGCATATTTTTTCATAAATCTTTTACTCATTTCCAAACAAACTTACTTGGCAAGTAATTTATTGGTTTAATTTAAATTTATCTTTTTCATAGTTAAATTCTATATTTAAATATATATATATATATATATATATATATTTGTCTCTACATACTACTTTGAATTAAATAAAAGACCAATAGAATTTTCAATGGAAATGATTTTTAATGTGTTGGCAAAATAAATGATCCAAAACATGAATACTAAAAAGAGTAGTTAAATAAAATACATATTCCAATTTTGTAGTATTAACTTAATTAAAATGTCATAAAAGAAAGTATAGTCTTTAATTGGAATAGCCACTCTAAGAAATCATTACCACTAATCTCCTATGTCCCTCACGCTTGTTCGTAAAATAGAATTTTTTTTTTAAAAAAAAGTGTCTTTAGACTTTAGAGAGTGAATAAAAATAAAGAGAATAAAGTTTATAACATAAAATTAATATAATAATATCACATCATTTAAGTAAAAAAAATAAAATTGGACAGTCCTGCTCAATCGATTTCTTGATGTGAACAGCCTACCCGTACCCGACCTATCTACACCAGATCGAAAATCCCAGAAAATTGCAACTGACCCAATCTCTAGAGTTGTGCATGGATTGCATGTCAGATAATAATATTCACTTCATTATTCTGTAAAATTTCCGCATTTTTTGTATTATTTCGATCCTTGAATTCATTTTACATTAAATAGTAGAAACGCGATGTTTACCGTGGGTTGTCTTCTTACGCAATCCTTTTAATATCTATCTAGCCTGTATAGATTAGGAGTAACATCTCAGCCTTGAATATTTACATACTTTATATTTTAGACATATATTTAAATTTAAATTTTAAAATATTATAAAAATTATGTGGGCAATTTTTTTCTCATAATTTTTTTTCAGGTCCATCTTCGGAACTCCCACTCACACATGTATGTATCTAAAATAAAAATAAATGATTTAATTCTACTAAGGATAATTAGTTAGTATATTCGATTACACTCTGTATTTAGCCAACTCACCCACCTGTCCAAAATCAAAACGGAGATGCTCAGATGATGCATGCATAGATGCCGTGCAGCAACTGGCATTCCCAACAATTCCAGAGCAGAAAACCTTTCATCGCCGGTGCTCTTCTGAGAGTCTATCAATCATTACTCTGAGCATATATCACAATGGCAATATTCAGACTTATATCTTATATATTCCACTTGTATTTATATATTTTTTGTGTCAAACCAAATACCTTTCTCACCTTTGCACCCTATATGATATTAAGGATTTATTTGAATGGATTATAATAGAAAGAGCATATAATAAAAAAAAGATAATAAAAAAAAAGTATAACAAGGGAGGAATGATATCAGAAAAATAGACTTTTTAATAAAATAAAAAAATATAAATAATAAATAAAGTTAAAATTGTTATAAATAGTTAGTGTGAAGTAGTCGTCTAGTATACCCTCCACATTCAAAAAGTGTTTTTCTTGTGACTTATGTAAATTTTTAATAAAGATAGTTTTTAGGATAATAAAAATATGCAGAAAAAAACATGATAATTTATTTGCATCTTACTAAAATAGTATGCCATCGTGCATGAAATAAATATCCATCCGAGTTATGATAATAATAATAATAATAATAATAATAATAATAATAATAATAATAATAATAATAAGAAGAAGAAGAAGAAGAAGAAGAAGAACGACAACAACAATAAGTAAAAAAATGCAAGAGGAGGTAGGAATGCAACATAACGGCTTAATCAGCATATTTTTTCAGTCCAAGAGGAGGACAATAAGATGGCGTGCTGCCGATGTACGGTCGCGATCTCGTGCATGTGAATTTGCTTCCTTTCTATATGCATCCAGTCAATGTACGGCGGTAACAGGCCAAGCGACGCACGCAGCCGACTTACCCGGCAAGGATTGACGCCCGCAGTGCGCCAGCCTCCGTACGAATAGCTCTGATGCTCTGCCATAGTGTAATGCATGATACTCGTCCACCTGAGAACTTCTTTAACCAGTTTGATTCCCGGGCATCTGACATTATGTCGCACGTGGATCTTCCGTGATTCCCAAAAGAAGTGAGGCCCACGTCACTTTCTAATTTTATTCAATCATGCAAAAGATCGAAAATATAAATTACTTTTTTGTTGGCAAAAAAAAAAAATCATCTAAGTCAGTCAAATTTTTTTAAAAATTATAAAGAGCATTTTTTATTGTTAAAATTATTTAGTACAATAAATGAGATATATTTCAATTGAGGTGTATTTTTATAGACGGCTGGAATCAAATAAAAAATAATTAGGATATGATGATATTTCATCATGCGACTATACCATGAAATTATTTCTTAACCCAAAAATACATATTTTGAAGCTATCACGCAATAAAAAAAATGCACAATGTGACCTTTTTCATTAAATATTCAATTTTTATATTTTTATTTATTATGGCCCCACTTACCTGCTGTATTTGAATGAATTTTGATAGTAAAACAGTAAATAATACCTTGAATGTTTTGTGTGGTTGGATAAACTTAACCCACTTACAAACAATCCGCCGCCCTTTAGGTGAGATACAGAATGATTAATATCTAATTATAGAATGGATTGAAATCCCTGTTTTTGTGGCGCTAATAATTGATGCCGATGCGACAGCCAAAAAAAGATCTTTGATGCTCGGGCAGAGTGTAAAGTCTGCCCACCAAGACAGGCCATCTTTTCCAGATAAGATATAAAATGATTAACCTCCAATCACAAGATGGATTGACTCCTATTTTGGTAGGGTAGCAGCAATGGTTGCGTATCCTCTTCTCTATTTCAGCCTTCATTCCATCACTTGTTTGAGGTTGATCTCAACATTCCATTTTCTGCTTGCTCACAAATGATGTTAGATCTTTTAATAATAATTCTCGAAAATGATCTTATCTTATGTTTTGGGTAATTTGAATTTTGTATTTTTAGGCAATTTGGATACTATATTTTTGGGTAATTTGCATCAGTGCTCCTACAGTTTTCTTATATTGCATGTTTGTCTCTCTAATTTTTTTTAAATTTGCCTTTAAGCTTCCAAATGTTGCTTTAGAATTGACATCAGCCCATTAAAATCATTTAGTATATATGTATATGATTTCTCATTTTAGATTTTTATGGGTCGGCCACGTGGGCAAGAGGAGACGCGTTAACAGTCCTCGAAAGCGCCGTCCCCCGGAAAACTGACGTTTGAAAATTTGGATATTCATTACCCGTTTTGGAAACGCAGGCGGTCTGGAAATGAATCCAACACCTCCGGAGGAGTGGAACTTGTGTAGCGTGCACTATCTACATCGTATATTTTTGTGTAATTAGATAATGATCTAAACCCACAGTATTTTTGGAAATATTATTTAATTATATTATAATCTAATTATATATCATTCGTAATAGAAAAATCTTAAATATGGTGTTATTTTATCAGAATGTTAATCCAAGATATTTTCTTTTTAATAGACAGCATCGGTTAATAATCTCACTGGTCGATACAAAAACTTCTACTAGTCTATCTATTTAACGGTTTAGATCTCATCTAGGCAGCGATGAGATAGATGTTTTCTTTCCTTCCATGAATGTGTGAGATTTGGATTTTAGATATTTTAGCCGTCAGAGCAGCTTTTCCAGTCAGCATGGTACTACAAGTCACTCGGTACACGCCATCTGATATGCTAGCGTCGCAAACCGGTGTAGCGTAATCTAAGCCGTCGATTGTAAGGTAACAGCTAATTAGGTAACTATTAAGTGCAGTGAAGTTAAATGAAATTCATTATGGTTAGAAAACATTGGCCAAGTTTTAACGGTCCATTTATTTGTAACATGAGATGAGTCGTGCATTATTAAGATGAAAAGCGAATTGGGTGCTGTCCAATATTCATGTATATCGATATCAATAACAAAAAAGGTCGAGTAAAAAAATAAATGGGTGATATAAAAATATAAAATGAATATATAATAGTCAAATCATCAATCAGTTCACCTGAGTACGAATGAAATAATTATTTTTATGATGACATCATTTTCAGATTATTTCCTCAGATAACATTAAGTTCCCTGTCCATCAAGCATCATCCATGGACATGCCACCTATGGCTAACATCATTTAGGTTTTTACTTGTTTACTTTTTCATATGTGGCAATGGCCAATCCAATAGCTTTGAAAGCTTGACCATGCGCTTTCCTCCGCCTCGCATGTTCTTTAGTCAATGGAAAGAAAAATCTCTGTTGTTTTGCTCTTTGTTGTTTTGATATAAATGGAAAGAAAGCTCTTTGTTGTTTTGATAGAATTCTCTTTCATTTGTAGAGTTGCAATGACATACGTCTTGATCTTGTTCCACGTGAAATTGATTCAGCCGACAAACAGACGAATTTCTTTCTTGTATTCACATGGAGTTTTGAATGATTGTGCAATGAGAACTGCTGATGGAAAACTCACCTATTGCAGCAAAGCGGCTACATTCAGCCACCTCTTGATGGGGGGTGACAAACCCGTCCATTGCATTTTGCTACAGGTTAGGCAAGGTGGGGCTATTCTACCCTTAAGAATCTGCTCAAGCATCAAGACAGGCGTTCACATGCATTCAGGAGGACAAGGCAAGCTACAAAATCGGAGGACCGTCTAGAGAGTCTTACTTAGGGGATATATATACCAAACAAATAACTCCCTTTTTCTGCATAACAGCAGTTTTTGAACGATTTCGTTCCGTTGCCGATTAATAAAAACCTCCACCTAATTCTTTATGTAGAGTATCTAAAGATATACCACCTTTTTATTAGCCTCAACAGCTTCCCCCTTGCACTTATGAGTGGGTTGAGTTGGGTTAAGTTAGGATTATAAGGATTGAGGCACTGATTAGTTCAAGCAAAAGGTCGAGCTGTTAGTAGAAGACCTACCTTATCTTTTAAACCATTGGACACATAATCATGTTGCTTAATCGATCAGACTAGGCCCACGAGCTTATGTGCCATATGGTTTCGGCCCCATGCCTATCCCCCATTTAGAACAAAACATTACACTAAAATTTATCAATTTATTGGTTAATGAAAATTAATGTCAATTTATGTACTAGGCTTAACAATCACATTATTGGGTTGTATCTATATTGACAGGCTTTGACATCTGCTTGAGTCTTGCCTAAATTGCTCTCCGAGAATCCTAGGTGAAGATCCTGCAAGACAGAGAAACATCAAAAGGCTCCGAGGGTGATTCCAACACTTAAGTCAGTAAGTGATCTTAGTAGAGGTTATGAGAAATAGAAAGTACTTATCTAAAGATATGCACATTTGATATACTTATAACTGATCTTGAGTTGGTGCATAAGCAGATACTATGTCGCACTCCGAGATGATTAGGATTATGGGTCTCTTGGCTGGAGATGTGTTTTTAAAGAATACACAGCATCTATTCTTATTAAGAATCTTCTTTATAAGAGTACAAATTTCAAGCAGAATTGTATAAAAGTTGTGTGAAAAGTGGTAGTCATGTTAGAGTGAAAGTTTACCAACTATAGTACTTTTGTATTATGGTTTTCTAACACTAGTCTCCTCTTGAGGAGACGTAGTAAAACTCATCTTCTTGGTTTGCTTGGTCTTCTATGCCTTTCTCTTTTTTTTACACCTCTTGCGAATTCACTTGTCGCTTCCATGGATCCATTTGCTACTTCCACTTATGTGAATGTCGCTTCTTTCTATTCCATCGCTTCCTTGTTGCACTATGTCATATGCTATTTTCTGGATTTGTTTGTAAGTGTTCTTGTTTGCAAATACCATACCACGAACGTGTTTCAAACACGCTCCTGCCCTCACAAAGTAAAAAGCCATGTACACATCACTATTCTTGCATCGTCTACAACAACTAGAGCAGTTCCAAATTGTCTCTATGTTGGATCTGACATAGAGTTAGGCAGTTAGAGAAGCTGTTGTCCATGTCCATCACAATGAAGGCCTAATAGAAAATGGATTCATGATAAATGATGGTGATTGATTGAGATGTTTCTCTGGATCTGCACCAAATATCAAAAGGAACATTACCGCAATTTATATCTTTGGAGATGCAGTTATCACACTTTTAGAATCGTCCAACTATTTGCTTAAATATGTGTAGAGGTATTTGTTTGCATCACTGCTTTTGGTCACATGTTCATGGTTTAGGGTGCTTATAGGTGCTCTTACTTTTTTTGATCTTACTGCTTACTTGAGTGCTACTACTTCGGAAGTTTATTGTGAGTAATAGCAAGCGGTACCGCTTAGCGACTTCTAATAAAATCAAGTTGTGGACATGCTTAGAAGCAGAGATGGGCAATGAACATTAAATACTCCTTTGCTTTGGAGAAAAAGAGATTCTATCGGCTAATAAAGCTTTTTTGTCCTTTAGCACTTTTTGAAAAGCAATATCAGGACATTGGGTACTAAAAAAAATTCACATGTAACCTTTAAGTATGGCTTCTTTATGTTTGCTTTCATCACATTAGTTTTCATAGCTAAGAATGAGAAATTCGAGCGTGTACATTGTTTTCATGTACATATGGTTGCATTGGGAGGCAAAAGGAATCTGGTGGTTTTGAAATTCAAGCTCTTGACTTGAGATGTTTGCACAAATTCATCCTTTCCTATTTGTTATGTCCAGTTGGAGTGCATGTATCTTTTCAGATCCGCTTACCAACACATGTGTGATTTTTGCGGATTCGTGACCTCAATGCATATGTGTTTTTTTGCCTATCTACCTTTTATCAATGCCCATGTGACTTTTGTTGATCCACATACATGGTTTTTGTGGATTTGCTTTCCTCAATTCATGTGTAACTTTTGTGGATCTATATACATGGTTTTTGTAGATCCGCTTTCCTTAGCTAATGTGTGACTTTTGCGCATCTGGATACGTTTTTGCAGATCCACTTTCGTTAGTGCTAGTGATGGCCTGCCCCTTTTCAATTTTGGAGTCGAGTGAAGTGCTTTCAAAATCCCTTCCTATTACAGGTTCAGGTTGTGATTTTCTTTTTCATATTTCCGGAATCCCTTACATTTGCAAGTTCAGGTTCCACTTTCGGAATTCCTTCCTATTGTAGGTTCGGGTTCTACTTTCGGAATCCCTTCCTATTATAGGTTCGACTTCTATTTTTTTTCCTGCGGCTCTGGAATCCCTTCCTATTACAGGTTTAGGTTTCAATTTTCTTTTTCATGGTTTCGGAATCCCTTCCTATTGCAAGTTTGGGTTTCAATTTTTTTCAAGGTTTCAGAATCCCTGCTTGTTGCATGTTTGAGTTTCAATTTTCTTTTTCATGATTCTGGAATCCCTTCCTATTGCAGGTTTGGATTTTGACTTTCTTTTCCATGGTTCCAGAATCCCTTCCTGTTGCAGGTTTAGGTTTTGACTTTTTTTCCATAGTTATATAATTCCTTCCTGTTGTAGGTTCAAGTTTTGACTTTCTTTTTTATGGTTCTAGAATCCCTTCCTGTTGTAGGTTCGGGTTCCAATTTTCTCTTCTGTGATTCTGGAATCCCTTCAGGTTGTAAGTTCGGGTTGTGGTCTTAAATTTTGCTTTAAGAGAGGAGTGGGAACATTTGTGATAAAAGATGCTTCCTCAATTAAAATATAATATTTTATAAAAAAGTATAATGTGAATACTTAAAGACATGAAAGTTGTAACCATGAATTTACTATAGTATAAATTTTCAAATAATAAATTAATTTGTTTAGCTTACGCTCTTCTTTTGAATAGAGTGGTTTCACTTGATGTGAATTCATCAGTGATCATGTTATGATCCCAGTTGTTGGAAGATTGGCTTATGTTACAGTATCTTTTTCCTACTCTTTGGGAATCGTTTCTTTTTGTCTCCAGGCATCCTCCCTTCTATTGTTTGCACCTTCCCTTCCTCACCCATTATTGATCACATATCACTGCAATCTTCTTCTTTTGATTAAATTTTCAATTTCTTCTCTGAGTTATCTGCAATCTTGGTATTGTGTCCCCTGTTTTTGTGGTAGAGGTAATATTTTTGTAATTCTTCTCTTATAATATCTGGCCTTAGTAAGCGAGGTCGAGAAAGGTAGCTTTGATTTTTATTTCTTAATAGATACACATGAGAGACCTATTTAAAGGAGTATAATTTTCATTCCTATCTTTCTCTTTTATGGGGATACCCTTTGCTTTCTTGGATAAATACCCTTCTCAATGTAGGGATTTGTTGCGGTTGTCTACTTCAATAAATTCTTTTGCATTGATGTACCTGTTCAAGGCTTCCAAGAGTTCTGGGTAACTCTTAGGCAATTCCAGACATAGGTGATGTTTAATCTAGTTACTTTTAATTTCATTCTATAGTTTTGTCATTGATACAATTTAGTCCAGTGCCTTAATATTCAAAGTAAGCCGGTTGAACCTATCGACGTACTCCTTAAAGGTCTCTTCTTCTTTTTGTCTAACTGTCATCAATTATTCAACAATTCTCTTTTGCCTTCCCTGCCCCACTAAACTGGCCATGGAGCATCTTTGTAGCTCTCTAAATGTACTTATGGATCTAGGATCCAAAGTACAATACCAAGACAATGTGGCTCCTTTCAATGTGGATTGGAAAGTTCGACATTTAATAGCTTCAGAAGCCTCCACTCGGTTTATTTGACCATCAAACCTAGAAAAGTGATCTCCTGGATCCACCATACCATCATAAGTATCCACATAAGGTACCTTAAATCCTTTTGAAAGAGGTTCATCCATGATCTCCTTTATGAAGGACTGTTGCTTATAATTCTTGCATAGTTCATGAGTTTTTTGGGAATTCTTCTCTCCAATCCTTTAGTTATTTTCTCTAGTATTTTCTGGGCTTTTGTTTGTTATTATGATTATGCTTCTTCTTCCCTTATTCCTGAACAGTTCTAGCATTCGGTTGCCTTTGGACTGGCTCCTTAACCGCATTGATGGATAGGGTTAGTGGATTGGTGGTTCTCCTGATGTTTTCTTCGTCCAGAAATGGAACTGCTTGATTTCTGACTTGAGTTATAGTGGGGCCACCTTCTCTGATCTTTGCACTGATGACTCCATTTGGGATTGGCTCATATAAAGGGGAGGTAACAGTTCCTCTTTCTTGTGAAACCAAGGAAGGATTTTGGCTCCAAGTCTTGTTCCTAATCTCTAAGTTGATTTGTGGATCTGCAATATTTCCAACTTCAATCTGATGAGCAATGTGTGGATCGCTAAGAGGATTAAGAGTTAATGATTGTAGTTGGAGATTTCTTTAGGAACCATTTGAAAATATCATGTCATAAAATTGCCTTTGCTTCCTCTATTGCTACATAATTTGTTGCATCATAGTTTCATTAGCTTACAATAATTACTTAAGAAGCAAATTAATTCTGGAAGTGGATGTACTGGGCCTTGAAAGGTGTTGATCAACAACAAGAGATGGATTATTCCCTGTTGAAGGGTTTGGAGAAAATTTTGTGTTGGCTAGTTGTTCGCCCAACATAGCATTGTTACAATAAACATTCCCACAAATGACGTTAATGTTTGAGTCTCACCCAAATTGCTCTCCGAAAATCCTATGTGAAGATCTTACAAGATAAAGAAAACGTTAGAGGGCATTGGGGGAGGTCCCGACATGGGCACTCCAACACTTAAGTCAGTAAGGGACCTTAATAAGGATTATGAGAAATAGAGAGTACTTATCCAAAGACATGCATACCTGGTATATTTATAATTGATTTTGGGTTGGTACGTAATTAGATACGGTGTCGCACTTCAGGATGTTTAGGATTATAGGTCTCTTGACTAGAGACATCTTTTTGAGGAATATACATCCTCGATTCTTATTAAGAATCTTCTCTATGAAGGTACTAATTTTGAGCAGGACTGTGTAAAAGCCATGTGAAAAGTGGTAGTTGTATTAGAGTAGAAGTTTACCAACTATAGTGCTTTTGTGTTATGGTTTCCTAAGAACATTATTGATAGGGGGCTTGACAGATCTTGGGGTCATTGATAGCATTTGATGAGGTTTGATGTCAATTATGCTACTGAGTTATATCATATTGACTCACTTTGATAACACTAGACGTCATTGAAAGCACTTGATGAGCTTTATATATTGGGCTTATTAATCATGTATTGAGATTGGGCTTGATGTCATTGATAGCACTTAATGTATTGAGCTTGATTAACTTTGACGACATTGATAGAACTTGACAACACTTAACAAGGTTATTGGGAGCACTTAGTGCACTTAATAGGACTTAACGAGGTTTATGGACTAAATTGGGTAAAATTAATTATCTACCCTCCTTTTTCATAATAAATCACAACTATCAAGTGGCCTAGTATGAGAGAAAGATTGTGGATAAGACCATTTATAGATTGAGAAAGATTACAAACATGTGTAGTATAACATTTCCCTTCTGAGATTCATGTCATTGTAAAAAATTTCATATATTTTTATAATTTTAGTGATATTAAGGGATATGAATCATTTAATTAAAGTTGGTCTTGCCATTTAATTAAGTTCTTGAGTTTTTGAGCTGCTTGGATGTATATTTTTAGCAAGGTTTGTCTCCATGGGTTACTGCTTTTATAACTCCTTTTATTTTCTATATTCTATTTTCCAACAAGGTCTCAGCATATAGTAAACTTGGTGGTTATACCAATATCTTTTTGGGCAGGATCCAATAGAACATGTTCTATTTTAATTAAAATAGAACTTAAATTTAGACCATTGGATTCCAAACATCGATGGATTTACGATCAACCATTCAAAGGGCAAGATGTAAACCTTGCATACGAGTAGAGAGGTTGCCTCGCTTGTCTAACCCCACGCCTTCTTGTGACCGTTTTATCTCCATCTCCCTTTTGTGCCTGCCAGCCTCTTCTCAAACCCTAACCTTGACACAGTTTTTGACCCATCACTAGCGACAATAAGGCAACATCGGTAGTGAAGAAGAAAAGTTCTCCGGCCCTCTAGTGGTGAAGAAGAAAAGTACTCTAGCGGTGGCACCGGTAGCCATAAATCCATCCTTCCTTCCATCTCTGGCCATCGTCAATGGCTCCAAATGCATCTTTGCATCTCGAAACTTCTTTTGCCATTTTGTAAAGCCCTCCTTCCATGATTCCTTAGTTAATTTTCTTTCTTATATCTTTTTATTCTTTTTTTTTAAATCTTTTCTAATTGTTGCTTTCTGTTTGTGCTTTACCCCCCCTACAAATCTCAATTTCAATACAAATCCCATGCAGCAGCATGTGCTTCTGGTGTCTCAACAATAAAACATAACTTAGGATAAGGCATTTTCCTTTTGAAGGGATTATTCAATGACCTAAGAAGTAATACCAGTTTTGCACTTTCATCTTCAAGGTCAGAAGCTATCCATTCAATTGACGGCTTCAAAGAACAAGCAATACAGGCATGCAGAAGTGCCTAGAACAAATGTTAATATGTTGTGCATTTATGTCTATATTATAGTTGAATGTTCAGTCATCAGGGTACGAATGGGAGATTTGCTAACCCGTTGTGCTAAGTCCCAAAACCACCTGGAGTGGGCTGGCTAGTCAGCATGTGGTTTAGACCAAGACAGTTGCTACCTGTTGTTGGAGACATCCCTCATTGACAAGCATCATTAGGAGATCGATCGTCATTATTAGATTTCATCATGATGTTGATTACTCTTTTCAACTTCCTTTTGTCATTAGGGCTTGCATCCTAGCATGAGAGAGGTCAGGAAATCTGTTGCCAAGAAACTTGTTTGCCTGCAGGAGAAGCTTAACTCCTTACCTGTCCAGAAAACTGGTAGACCCATGACAACAGTACCTATATCAGTCCCTCTGTAGAAGGTTTTAGAGGATTATCCTAAAGCCTTTGAAGATTCTAGTCTTTCATCAGTAACCCAGGCTGAAACTACAGCATCATCGAACTAAACCATGACTCGAAAAGTAACTAGTGAAGAGGAGGTTTTAAAGCAGATAGCAGCAGGCAAAATACAGTTGCATGAAAATGAACATGTAGCGACTGAGTCGTCTTTGGTGGAGGATGAAGGACTAAAGACCAAACATGAGTTATCTGTCGACCCTTCACCCCCATCTGAGGACAAGCTAAGTAGTTCTGAAAGTGAGCAACCTTTGGAAGATCTGCACTGGGCAATGGAAGTTTGGATGCTGCAACGGTTCTTGTGGAATCTCTGCCATCAACCGACCAAGAGCAAAGCTCTGTGCCTCCTGAATCAATTGTACTTGAGGTGGAAACAAAAACTGATTCAAAAGCAGATGGATCCATTAGACTAATGAGAAATGAAGCATGCATTTCAGCGATGGAGAAGCAGGTGGGAGTGCCATCAAATCAGAAGGATGAGGAACCTCCCTTAGAGCCTGTGTTGGCAGAAGAGCCACAGAAAGATGAAGAGCTTCCTCTGTGGGTGAAGCTCATAGAGGTTCAGTTAGCGGACGATATTAAAGCAGAGCCACATTTTATGCTGCCAGAAGGAAGTGATGATTTGAATCCATTACAAGAATGAGAACAAACATCCTCAGTAAAACATGGCAGTGAGGATCGTGTGATGGTGGTTCTTGTAGAGTTGAGTGAGACAGAGGGAGAGCCTGAACTGGGGATCAGGAAGCTGTTGGTCGTAGCTAAACCTGCAGAGAAGGATGAAGAACATAAATGCATGACAGATGTGGAGATGGAGACCCCATCATCAGAGAGCTTAGCAGAAGCTACCGGAAGTGATGCTTCAGAGCTGCCCCAAGAGACAAATGTGAAGGCCGAGTCGAATCCAGATGATCTTCCAATTCTGTCAGAAATCACCATTGGCTTTGACTTTGTAGCTGACAATCATGCCCAATATTACCGAAGTTGGTGGCTTTGATGTTGTTGCTCCAATTAAGGATGTAGATAAGCTAGTCTATGAAGGCAGTAAGATGGTGGAATTGAAGACTCCTGTCATGGAGACAGAAAATGCTACTGTGGAAGAGAATGTGTTGGACTAATTGTCAAAAACTGAAGTTGCTGAAAAGCAAGCAGCAAAAGTCTAGAACAAGTCAACATCAGCAGCCGTGAAAGTTATTCTGGAGCTTGGTGGTACAGATCTACCACCCGATGGCTTAAAACTTTCAGAGGGCATTGCCAATGAGGTTGAATCTCCCGTTTCAAAGCCATCTACTGCTCCAGTTGCTATCCAACTGTTGTCTCCTGGCACAGAGACATTTAAAGCTCTGGAAACCAAAGATGAATATCTTACCTTGGAGGCACCTGGAGCTCCTATCATGGATGCTGGAATGCATTGCTTGGAGGTGACTGATGCAATGTCGAAAGTCCCATCAGCTGCAAAAACGTGGAAGGGAAATGCTCTTCCAATGATGTGGAATTAAGAAAGGAAGATGAGAAGGCCATAGGCAGAACGAAGGACCTGAAGGAGATGTTGGAGAAGTTGATTGAAGCGGGAAAACAACGGCTAACAGTGATTTCCGACCTCAATGAGAGGGTGAGAGATCCGGAGAAGAAGCTTGCACAGAAGAAGAAATTGAAGGGGAATAAACGCTCAGTGGCTGCTACTGTAGTGTGAATTTGTATCTATTTTGCCACTGCTATAACCATTCTCTGAAAATTATAGTCTTGCATGTGATATTCTCCATGTAGTTGATTATCTCTTTAATAATATAAACCTCATTTTCTATGGTTTTATGGCTCCATTTCATTGTTAAATAAGGATATGTAAGATAGGACTTAGAAAAACTTGTTGAAAGGGAATTAAACAAGAACGGTAAGTTTCGCGGGTGCTTGGATTGAAACTATTGTCAGAACAAAGACACCTGTAGTTACATGACATCAGATAGGGGGAGAGATGGCAAGAATGCTTCGTTTCGTGAATTAGATTATATGACACTCGTAGCATTACAGATGATACAATTGGAATTTGTCAAAGAAAGAACACTCGTTTTTGTGATTATTACAGCCTACATAAGAAAGATTATAGGGACCATTGTTGTTCCGCTCCGGTGCAGGATCCTGTGTCGTGAGGCCTTCATATTGAGATTTCTCATGAACAGCAATGGCTTGGTAGACCTTATCGTTCTCAACTTGGTAAATACTCCTCATCTTCAACTTAAAGGGCTTTTGAATGCAAGTGCTTAATATCCACTACCATTCAATGAATTAAGCAACATCATTTTCTTTTGAAGCTTAAATATATTTTGGGTTTGAAATAAGCCAAGGCAAGTTGTGCTTTATCTTAGTTTGAAGACTAAATAACTTAATCTAAGCTTAACCTAATATTGATTAAATATTGAGACATGCTTATTAAGTTCAAGCTTAAAGTTTAACCTAAAATTCAACCTTGTGATTATTGAGCTTGAGTATAAATAGTGTCACGCTGAAATTAGTTAACTTATTTATCTCTAATATACACTTGTAATATATTAAATAATATTTAACAACCTTCATTTGTCTTGTAAATTGGGACTTGGACCATATTTTAAAATCAAGTGGGCATCAACCTTAAATTAAAAAATTAAACTCCAACTAAACAGGTTGGTCCAGCTCAAGTTCAATCCTGCCTAGGTTGCACCCTTGTCAAAGGAGGCAAACTGACAAATACCATAAGGAATATGGGAGGCTGTAAAAGAAGCACAGTGAACTAATTTAGAGTATGCCTAACCATTTCAAAACAAGTCACTGATTTCAAAAAGAAAGACAAATAGCATATGTGTATCCTTTTTTTATTACCTAACTAAAACCATGCGGAAATAATTATAATATTTAATTTTTTTAGATTTAAAATTTTTATATTAATGTAATTTGATATAGTAAAATAAAAAATTATTGTAATTTTATTAATTCCAGTGAAATGATGCTTTAAGACAATTTATAACGGGCCTAAAAATTATCCGAAGTGAGACCTTGTTAGATTTTGTTAGTCGCCATTAGACGCCTTTAGCTTGGTTTTTCTTTAGAATATTAGTGGGCTGCAAGTTTCAAATGGGCTTGAAAAATTACCCCAAGTTAGACCTCATTAGATACTGTTAGACGTCATTAACTTTCATTAGCTCTCAATAGATTTCATTAGATCACATTAACCAACATTAAACACTATTAAAGCCCATTAGACACTATTAGAAATTATTTAAAAAATTTAAATGTTATTTCTATCAGCTAATATTTGTAAATATTATGTATACTTATCTAAAAATAAATATTATGATATTTTATTAAATATATATTTTAATCATTATGAATATTATGATATTTTATTTAAAATATTTTATTACATATATATATTTTAATCATTAGAATTGGTTTAAATATATTTTATATTTATTTGGGCCCAATTTGAATTGGGCTGAGAGCCCATTAAACTCTATTAAACATCATTAAATATTATTAAAGTCCATTAATTTTTATTGAAGCTAATTAAATGGGCCTATTAAAGCTCATTAAAGTCCAACAAAAAACTTGTTAGATTCTATTAATTGACATAAATGTCATTAAACTTCATTAACTCTAGTTAGATTCCATTAAATCATATCAACTAATGTTAAACGGTGTTAAATCTCATTAAACACCATTAGACATTATTAAAAAAATTCAAATATTATTTTTGTCAACTAATATTTATAAATATTATGTATAATTATTTTGAAATAAATATTATGATAAAATATTTTATTAAATATATATTTTAGTCATTAGAATTGGCTTAAATACATTTTATATTTATCGAGCCCAATTTGAATGGAACCGAGAGCCCATTAAACTCTATCAAACGCCATTAAATACTTATTAGATGCTATTAACGTCCATTAGTTTCTGTTCAAGCCAATTAAATGGGCTTGTTAAAGCCTGTTAAAGTTCAACAAAAAGCATGTTAGATTCTATTAACTGACATTAAATACTATTAAATCTCATTATCTCTCGTTAGATTCCATTAGATCATATCAACTGACATTAAACGGTGTTAAAGCCCATTAAACGCCATTACATATTATTAAAAAGATTTAATTATTATTTCTATCAATTAATATTTATAAATATTATATATAATTATTTAGAAATGAATATTGTGATAAAATATTTTATTAAATATAGATTTTAGTCATTAAAATTAGCTTAAATATATTTTATTCAAGCCTAATTTGAATGGAACCCAAAGCCCATTAAACTCTATTACATGTCATTAAACGTTGTTTAAAGTCTATTAGTTTTTGTTAAAGCCCATTAAACGAGCTTGTTAAAGCCTGTTAAAATCCAACAAAAAGGTTATTAGATGCTATTAACTGAATTAAACGCCATTAAACCTTATTAACTCTCTTTATATTCCATTAGATCATATTAACTAATGTTAAACAGTGTTAAAGCCCATTACACACCATTATAGATTATTAAAAAGATTTAGATGTCATTTTTGCCAACTAATATTTGTAAATATTATGTATAATTATTTAGAAATGAATACTATGATAAAATATTTTATTAAATATAGATTTTAGTTATTAGAATTGGCTTAAATATATTTTATATTTATTCAGGCCCAATTTGAATGGGGCTTAAAGCTTATTAAAGTCTATTAAACTTCATTAAATGTTATTAAAGTCTATTAATTTCCATTAAAGCCTGTTAAATGAGCCTATTAAAGCCTGTCAAAGTCCAACAAAAAGCCTGTTAGAGGCTATTAACTAACATTAAATGTTATTAAATCTCATTAAACCTTATTAAACCTGATTAAATATGTATATAATAACAGTCAAAATTTTTAAACAAATATATGGAATTTATCTTTTTTAAATTAATAATTATTAAATATTTAGGGAAGGTTAAATATAATAGTTTATGTCATTAAAATCAAAAAAATATTTTTTCAAATGCATTATCTTATGATAACAACTAAAAATGTTTATTTTGTGATAAACAAAAATTTTTATGAATAACATTTCTGTCAAACATATATAAAATTTAATGATAGATGGAAGTGATCATAAATATAAGTACTCCAAATATGATATCTACTGTCAATCAGATATATACTCTTATATGACGAAAATCATACATTCAACTTGAAATGAAAACAATGCTCTTTATTCTATTTTTCTTACAATAGAACGCATTCTATTGGATCTTTTCCCACATCTTTTTATTTTCTTTACTTTAATTTCCAACAGAGGACTGCACATTGTCATGGATAATGCGTGCAGTACCTGTTCCAATCTTTACTAGTTTTTTTTTTTCTTTTGTTAATATCATTTCCAATATTTTTTACAGGGTTAAATTTCCTTCTACGCTACCCGAACCAGCCCTAAGATTTCGAGAACTTCTCACCCACAAGTTGTATACCAGGTTATTGGGAAAATGTACACTGTCACTTTGAAATCTTGCAGGGTAGAAATCATAAACTGTTCTTAGTTTTCTAATGTACAGTTCTTAGTAGCATGAGTACCAGGAAATCGGAAAACTTCTCTTGTTACTATTGAAAGAATTGGATGCAATGAGATACAGCAATACAGGTGTTGTATGATCCTATTGCTATCGAAAGAATTGAATGCAATGAGATAACAGCAATACAGATGTTGTAATGATCCTAAAACTATACTGTCATTAGTCTTTCAGATATCCGTTAGTACTGCAGATTAGCCCTTCTTCATTCATTGTCATCAGCTTCCATGGAAAAATCTGGCTCATTTGGCTTCAGAAGCTTGGGCATTTTCAAGCTGGCAGCTGTAGGACCACTCCGCTTCTGATTTACTCCCCTCTTTGTATTCTTGGCGAATTTTGATGCCAATATTGTTGCATTAAGCTGCTGTAAGTTGCTTTGATTATCAATAGCCTCGTCTTCAAAGTCATCTAATGGCACATCTTCATATTCGTAGTAAGTCGATTGGCTTGAATCCACCAGCGGTTTGTAGTACAAGCTCTCTTGCCTCTCCAGCTCCTCTGCAAGCTTCCGTTTCTGGAATCGTCGCCATGCAGCTTGTATGAAGCGGGCACCCCATGTTCGCCACTGGTGTGAGTAGTACCTGAAAGCATGCTGGAGCTTCTTGCTCTGTAGGCGTTTGAACTGGTGGGCAACGAACTTGAGGTCTTCTGCCCCAAGTGCAAATGCCTCAACTTCGGTGAGGGAACGGACTGTTCTAGTTGAAGAGGGAAGATTTAGGGTGGAGTTTGGCATTAATGCCCATGTGAGCAGCTCTTCCCCACAGAAGTCTCCAGGCCTGAGAGTGATGGAATTGAAGAATCCACTTCTCCCCCCATCAGTTGTTGAACTCTCTAGCTGCCCCCTGATGATGAAGAGCATCGCGTTGACTGGATCACCCTCGCGGACAATGTAAGCATCTGGAGTGTTCAAGGATGAGACCAGACGTTCGCATATGGCGTCCAGTAGCTGATCATCCATTTGTGAGAAGAATGGGACCTGTGAAACAAAGAAAAGAATGGAAACTGAAACAAAAAACTTGGGTCGAAATTCATATTGAAGCAGAAGAAACTGGCCTTGAATAGTTGAAACTTGAACAATTTCCATATCTCTTCCTAATTTGAATGCTGCGGATCATTTCCTATTTCGTGAGGATGTGGAGGTGTCAAGGGGAAGGTCAGCAGTAGGACTTACACGCCGAACAAGAGCAAGACAGAGATGGCGTTGAATATCACGACGAAGATCTAAAGGCAAGGAACGCAAGATGGATTCTTCATCTACTCCACGAGTGGCAAGCCATTCATATTGATTAAACCGGCGAATACGGTCTTGCAAATCTGGTGGTAGCTGGCGGTGCCTCATCCATTCCTCTGTGTCTCTTCGCCGAACTCTCCACTCTTCGAGTCTCACAGTAATTGATTGTAAATAGGTCTTTGAAAGCAAACAAGTAATTCATTATGATACTCACATGGGATGGTGAAAATCTGAAGCTGAAAATTTCAGATTCTTTAAACGACAATAAAATCATTTGAAATAAAAAAGGAGAAGTAAAAACCTTAAATCTAGAAGCACTAAGGAAGCAACAAAAATTGAATCCATAAGATCATAGTTGTAGAAGAAGACAGCTGCTTCCAAAACTCAGTGGATTCCAAAAGAGTATCGCCAGATGTTGTAAAAGCCCAAGATGGTTAAGGGCAGAGAGATACTTGATAAGGTTACCCCAATTCACAGGAATGGCTTAGGTTGGGAAACTTGGTTGCATGGTTTGAAATGAGGATGAAAGAAAGAGGTGGTGGGAAGGAAAATGAAGGCTTTTTCATTTAAGACTTGGAATTGTGGTGATGATTGAGAGAGTAAGAGCTGATAACAAGTTTAAGACTTGAAACTTAGACATTACTTGCATGTTATGCTAAAATATATTTGAAAAATAATTTGAAAAGAAAGAAAGCAAAAGGCTTACCTCCATGTTACCCATTAAGTGTGCAAAGATAACTAGACCCATAA
Organism: Pouteria campechiana; assembly: GCA_036873735.1. Lineage (NCBI taxonomy): Eukaryota > Viridiplantae > Streptophyta > Magnoliopsida > Ericales > Sapotaceae > Pouteria > Pouteria campechiana. The sequence continues at coordinate 31,665 of JAYJMB010018036.1, forward strand.
TGCATATAAGGATGCAAAACGATGTCTCACCGGTGAAAGTGCTGGTCTCCAAATTTGATCCATAAGAGCTGAAGAAAGAAAAGCAATATGCATTGGAATTTTGACCAGAATAAGGTTTTTGTGATTAATTACTAATTAGTAAATAGGGAAGGAACTGAAATTTGTAGAAATTGGAAAATAATTTTTCCCTAAGAAAGCTCATTGATCTCATCCATCCCCTATTCATTCAGATCATGGGAAAAGGAATTCTGTCTCCTTTAGCAACCAAAAACATTGTCTCTATGATGCATGATAACATTGTCAAAAAGATAACATCGTCAAAAAGCAATAAAGCTAACAGATTCTGGTTGTTTAACAATTGCTCAAAAAGGCAACTACAAGTTAGATCTACTCGTGGATTTTTCTGTGAAATATATATTATGAGTTTATGATCACGTTCTATATGGTATGGATTAAAATATGATCAGGTTGCCCATGGCATCTGGGAAAGGAATAAGGAACAAAAATGATTGAGGGGCATCTCTCTAAAATCCATTTCAAACATAAATCAGCAGGAAGTTAGCGATTGAAGAAATCAGGAAATCTAACTGAAGCAAGGGCACACAATAACAACGACAAGATAACTAGGTATTCTTCTGAATGTTTCTCCTACAATAAAGCAAAAACAATGCATGTTTTTACTTCTCTCTCCTTTTTCTTTCTTTCTTCTTCTTTTTTGTTTCTCCCTCAGAATCCATGGGTCCTTGTCAGCATTTTTATGAGGAGGAAAGAAAGGGGATGAGGATGGGCCGGTCGGGGTGGGGAAGAGGAATAAATGAAAAAACTTTTAGGAGGATGAGGAAGAGAATCAAAACATGGAACAGGACTAGTAGGCCATGTGCTGGAAATCACAGAAGTATGAATGCCACAATTAGGATGCACAAGAACCTCAAACAGAAACCAAAAAGCTTTCCAAAGAACTTGTACCTTAGATTTCTCAAGCCCCACGAAAGGCAGTAAAGGTACTTCCTTGTGAACTTGGACGAAATAATGCCATTCGTCAAAGCATCTGAAAACATCCCATACTTAAATTCGATATTTCTGTCCATAGCATCACAATTTCTGAAAACATGAGTGGCATTAAGCCAGGAATTCCGTCCAGGTTCTCCCAAGTTACTACAATCCAGAAAGCTAGGGTCACATGATGGCATGTCGATACTCCCATCTTCCTTCATACACTCAATTTTCCAGCAGGTATGCTGCCGCTCAAGAGACAAGAGATACCAGGAAGCTCCCAAAAGCTGCATCAGAGGCAAGATGATCAAATCTTCCTAAATAGTACAAGTTGTAGAGGAGCTTCATATACGACAGAGTTAAGATAAATTACTGTGATATATTGTGAGCAAGAACAACAAAATGAACTACAAATAAAGCTGTTAGAAGATAGGCACATGCTGATACATACATGACTGGCTATCATATAGAGAATCAGATTGTATGCAGCTCCCGCCCAAGCAGTCTTGGTAACAGCACCGGTTGTTTTGGTGATCTGACTAGTCAAAGGGAAAATAAGAAACAATCTGGGAACATACTGGATGAGAACAATCAGAGATAATGTGTTGTTGGTGTATTTAGCTGAAGCACTTTTTACTGCTGGTATAAGAAACCATATAATAAACTGCACAGAAATGTTAATAGGAATTTCATTCATTAGGTTCAACAAATGAAACAGAAGGCAGAGATTAAAAGATGTTCATAGCCCATCAAATAAGTGGTCGTTGAAGTAATAGCAAGGAACTCAGAAGAAAAGAGCTCTTATCAGGCCAAAAATTCAACAAAAATTGCCAAGATAAACTTAACATGTAATACAGAATCTAAGTTCTAGGCTAGTTCAAACTTTTCAAATATTACAGCTACAGTAACAATCAATTGCTTCTGATGCTTAGGTAAGGACAACTCCATGATGATGATACACATATGCCAGCCAAGTAGTTCGATTACTTGACTTATAAAATCTTAAATTCTATATTTATTATTCATTTCTTCTATTATTTAATTTAAGGTAGCCTAAATTTAATTTGTATTCTCATTTTCACTTATTTTTCAACTTAGGGAATTAGGGACTTTAAATCAAGTTCTTTTTCCCTATTTTTCATTTCTTGACTTAAGAAACCCTAAATTATATATTTTCTGTTTAATTTTCATATTATTAACATTAGAAAATTTACTAAGGACAACTGTAAAGTTTTTATTTTTAATTTGAAATGATTATAATGTAAAATTTCTTATTATAATTTTATTTAGCTTATCAAATATTTTTAACTTATTGTTAATTTTTTTCATAAATGATGTCTTTTCTTTAAAAATTAATGCTAATATTTTAAATTATAATTTTCAATTATAAATTTTGCCCCTCCTAACCCAAATTCTGGCTCCGCCACTGAATTCACTTGATTACGTTTGCAACAATCAAAGATAAGGCAAACAAGGAAAGAAATATGGCTTGTAGTACAAGGCAATGTGAAGTAGAAACACATAAGCTTTTCAGAAATTCAGAATGTGGTATGCAATTGGCTGTCCATTTTAGTTCATTCACCAAGACAATCAGCCTATAGAAATTGGTTTTAAATTCTCAATTTAGATTTGCAATCCACCATATTTCTCTCTGTCTACGTGCTACTATATTTGCCACACACGCAAACAACAATAAGCAAGTGCAACTCATTGTTTTGCTGCATTCGTATTTTTCCAAGTTGTCAAGCCAAAATTACAAATAGGAGGAAATGACAATTTTTCACCTATCCTAATTATTTATTGATTTACTTTCGGTTGTCATTGATGATGATGACGGCCCAATTGAGTTGGGCAGTGAAAATTGTGCAGTTATGTATTATTTCGTCTAACAAATGGGCAGGAACATGAAATGATTTACATAAAATTTCTCTTGGCTGTTTTCATCCCTCTCATTTCTTTTTCCAAGTAAAACTTGCCTGTGGCAATGGAAGCATCGCAGCAAGATCCAGAAAGAAATCTGACTTCAAGTACCGCGTCGCAATCTCTCGCTCATCCATAACAAGCTCACCCCTCCCAAAAACCCTCGAGCTCGGGGCAATGAACGCCGTCCTGAATTTCATTAGCATGTGGGCGAGATAGAAAAGATCAGCAAAGCACCTGAAGAAGGTGACGGCGATCCCAAGGCCAATGTCTGTATGAAGGCAAGCAGAGCTGGGGATGAAGGAGGGGATATAGAAGTAAAGGGGGTCTATGAAGAGGGCGACAAGACCGGAGACTAGGAAGATCTTGTTCCATTGGATGACAATCTCACTGCCAGGGTCGAGGATGCGATGGTAGCCAACGTCGGGGAAAGCAGGCAGGCGGACGGGATTTTGGCGGTATGAGGAAGGAAGAAAAGGGCGCGAGGCAGGGGACAAGTTGCGTTCTACAGTCTTCCTTTTCAACATTCTAATCATTGCCATCATATGGTTTTCCTTCCCCCATGACACAGATGGAGGGAATTCAATGAGAGAGAGTGAGAATGGAATTTCTGAAAGGGAGGGAAAGGAAAGGGATGTATGTTGGATAATGGGCTGAGAGAGAGAGAGAGAGAGAGAGAGAGAGAGAGGCAGAAATGTAATTGAGAATGTAGGGTTGGTGCGCAAGAAGAAGAGGGAGAGAGGAGTCATGGCAGAGCGAGGAGCCCGCGAAAATATCGTTGGCTTTCCCGTACTCTGTTTTGGAATTTTAAAATTCGGGTATGGCTGTTTTTTGGTAAGGTAGAATAGGGAGCACAGAAAATATGATAGTGCAGGATGTACTAATACCACGTGGCAGGGAAATCTAGATCTGGGCCGTCCATAGAAATATTTTTCATGTATTCTTCATGATTCACTGATATAGAACGGATCGAGAAATGTAAGATCTATCCAATTCCTTACTCTCCATTTCCTGTCACTATTGCTGGACCGTTCACGCCTTACGCATCGATCTAAGATACTATTATTATTTATTTATTTTTATCGTTGTAAGAGATCTCAAAACTAGCACTGGATGTCATCCACAGCAATTCGTAGAAGCTCTACTCTGAAAATAAAGTTCAATCGGCAAAATCGATTTGATTTACACTTTTTTTATTATTATTTTGTCTCCCTTTTTAACGTATGTGGGTAAGAAAATGGATGTTTTTGCCCGAAAATTAGATCTCTTCACCTGCAGTTATGAGTCCGAGCATTTGACCCGTTAAGCTCATTTAAGTAAATCATCACAAAATTTCATGAAATTCTGGCAAACGACAATCCTTTGGACGACGCTCATGTGAGCGTAAAGAGAAATGAATTGAATCCAACACTCCCGCTCCTTGCTTTAATGGGAGACAATTCGACACCTCTCCAGCTTAAGTGCAACCTGAATGATTTTGTTTTTTGTTTTTTATTAATGGAGTCTTGTTTTTATTTCAATTTGTGACGATCCAGCACAGGGCGGGCGGGGGGGGGGGGGGGTGCAGGCATTGTGTTTTTAATGGGTTTG
>JAYJMB010018047.1:0-11914 GCA_036873735.1 Pouteria campechiana
CAATACATGTATACATGAATGTGAAAATAATTCATATACATAGGTTTCATTTTAGGATGCTAACTAACATATTGTGGTTTTAATAAACATGCGACATTATTGTTAAGAAACTTTAAATCGAATATCTATTATTCAGCTAGCACTACGCCATATCAAATTCTTTATATCAATGAGTCATATCTTAGTAAGGGAATTCTTAAATAAACCTGAAGGTGCACCCATGTGAATTCCCTGGCTAGATCCAACAAGCACCACTCCAAACGATTGCATAAGGAATTCTCTTTGCATAAGGATTTCGCTATCCCAGCATACACAATTTCATGTGCTAGCTCAGATGTAAAATGACCAAATATTCCTACCCATATCCACAAGCTCTCTTTGTTCACACACCCATCTAAAAGATACTTTACTGACTTATGCATCCGAGTGTTTACATCGGGACCACTCTCGACATCTTCTAACATTCTTCTTGTCTTGCAGGATTTTATTCAAAGGTTATCCAAAGAGATAGATTTAGGCATGACCCAAACAATTATGCATTTTAAATATACAAATATACATTTCAAGAATTCTTAAGAAACAACAAAAAAATTTGAAAATTTACATGGAACTTATAATGGAGAAATTTTAACAAGGTTTACTTGTAATCTCCTTACTTGTGATGGTTTCTTTGAAAAACTAGTTCTCTCTCTTTTTTTCTTATCCCTGGCCAAGTAATACACCATTTCCAGTGCTAATTATCTTGCTTATTTATAATTTCTCTACTAAACATCTCTATTAACTTCAATATTTTGTCTAAAATTTATAAATATGTTTACCCATATTAGATAAACCTTTAATGTTCATATTCTCAAGTTTTCAAGTGTGTTACACTCTTGTGTATGTATGTGGCATACTTTATTGCTATACGTCTTGAACCACCTCAACTTATACAATTGAAGCCCTCTTCATTTCATTTGTTCTTAAATTATATAATTTTATCTAAATATTCATTTAACTTGCTTTGTGAATTTCGAATAATCAAATTAGAAATGCATGTTATGGCAACATTTTATTCATGTGCACAATTTATTCTTTCAGTTTTCATTAGCTTATATGTAACTAAATGTCTTAATAAATCAAAATTTTATTAATTTAGTAGTCAATCAATGGTTCACACGTGTCCATGATCACAACTATTGGCCAAGAACAAAAGTGGGGTCCATATTTTATCTCGAATTTTCTTTAATCATAAAATTTCAACAACCCAAGTTACAGTTTTTGTGGCAACCAAAATCAGTAATATTCTATTATCCTTTGGCCATTTTAAAACTATTTATCATCAACATTTTTAAACTATTGATCATCAAGGACACTCTTGCGGAAGCATGTTCATGAATTTTAGTGATCGAAGGACCATCAGGGGCCAAGACATGGGCCCTCGATCACGCTTACATCGTCCCTAATGATGCGCCAATGCCCACTATCCCGTTGATTGCAAAATTGATTAAAAAAGCTTCAATGGATTCATATATACTATTTAAGAGTGTTTGTTTCTACGATGCATCTAAATTTTTATTGAAGATATATTTTTTTTATGTGGCAACTAAGCATATAATGGATGGTCAAAACTTTTATTAAATCGTTGCGGCAAGCCCAAAACGTGCAAGGGTAGCAACAAGCGGTATTCAATCGTTTTTCTTGTAATTAGTTGCTCATTGACGTTGTTGACACATTTCATTTCATGATTCAAATAAAACTCCAGCACCCGCGAGAATAGAATAAGACATTAAAAGAACATGGCCGTGCACTAGTTGGTAAGTTCGATGCTCTAAACTCAACGCTCATATGCGGCTTAATTGATAAATTACATTGAAAATTTACATTTAGATTTCCAATGCTGAGCTTGTCATCGTGAACAAAATGCCAAATTATTTATTTTTATCTTCTCATTCAATTGATGCGCCAGTTAAATGGGGCCAGCAAGACGGAATTTAAAATTTTAAGAAGCAAAAGAACATGGGGATGATTTAATCCTGGAAAAGAAGTTAAATAGTAATGATTAGGTCGTTTCATAAGCCGACTCTTAATCTAAACTGTTGGTTTAAAAACCAGAAAGAAACAAACGGTCCAACCAACAGGGGATGGTATCTATTTCATTTTATCAAATTAGTAAACCATACATTTTTGCACCTTCAAGTGTGGATAAACTACGTAATTTTAAGATGTATCAAAAAGCCTTCTTTTTTCTTGATGTGATATTTATCAATGATTATCAAACTATGGTGGGCTTCACATGTCCGAGGTCTGATCCAAATTATAGAAGCTGGGTGAGACAATGGCTGGTGTCCTTTGCAAATCAACTGAATCATGCTAATTAAATCTCGGATACGTAGTACTGTCAATATATTGCCGCATGTAAGAGTACAAGTCTTTCTCCAGCTCAGTTGAATTGCAGCAGCAACTAATCTACGGGTTCAACCAACGGGGCAGTTGTCATGCGTATTTGGACCCTAGAATTTAGATTTTTTTTCGAGATTGGAGATTTCCTTCCATATCTCCGGTTTTTCATTTTTCTTCTTTTCTGAATGCAGGGAGGTGAGAGAAATTTTTCGAGATTGGCGAGATTTCCTTCCAGATCTCCGGTTTTTCTTCTTCAATAAATGTAAGGAGGTGAGAGAATTTTTTCGAGATTGGCGAGATTTCCTTCCAGATCTCCGGTTTTTCTGCACTTCTTTAATGAATGCAAGGAGGAGAGAGAGAAGGGGAGAGAGAGAGAGAGAGTCAATATCTGTGTCAAAGTGCTTCTAAGGTTTAAATTAGATTGGGTTCAACTAGAAGCAACCTAATCCAATAGGCTGGATTGGGTTGGAGGAATGAAACTGTAGTTTGGCAAATTTGGATTCAAGTTAACCTGATTTTGATTTGTGAATTGGATTGGTTTGAATTGAGGAGTTGGCAACTCAATTTAATTAGACCTAATTACAAATATATATAAATTATTTGAACTAAGCCATGACCTACATGCCCGCCATTCAAGTGCGTTTTCTCATTTTTTTTCCTTCCATATATTTTTAATGTTTTTATATTGTACTTGAGATATTATGTTTACCTAAAATTAATTTAACATAAAAATTGTCATGATCAGAATTGACTCCAAATTTCAACTCTAATCATCAATCTGAACCCAAAGTAATTTTTTTAATGTTGAATTACGATTGGATTGAAATTTTAAAAATAAGATTAAAATTAAGGTTGAGTTGAGATTTTTGCAGCTAAGATTAGGATTGAATTGACACCAAGCCAAGTCAATTTGACCTAATTTACACCTTCATCTAAGAATTCACGTTAAAAACAATGATAGGATGTCTTACTCTGGCGTGGTTGCAATGGCTGCATGATGGCAAAATTGAAGAGGGATAGTTGTGGGCGAGAAAGGGATCCTTCATCTAAGGACAGTAAACATGAAGAAATGCAGCCGCATAAAAGCTAGGCATTTTCTATTAATTGATAATAACTAATTGTAAAAATAATTTATAATAAAAAATTACGATCATCATGATGTAAATTTAAGCCGTATAAAAGCCTTCTCTCCTCTTAATGTGATATTTATCTATTTTAATAATCATTTTATTTTCATTATTATTTATATTTTAATTAGTTTTTCTTGCTTTTATAATTTTAAAACTCACTTTTTTTTTGAAAAATTAGTTAGTGTACTGGAGTACTGGATTACTGGAGTATATCATGTATTGGCTATATGGAGGCTTAAGAGTTTATCTATATTAATTTAAATATTTTATCTCTCATTCTTCCACTAATTGCAAGACTTATCTAACCAATAAAATGGATACATTAACTAATTACCCTTTCATCTTCATCTATCTTATATTAATTTATATTATGCAAACAATTCTTTTATTATTTTATATTTTTCTTTGTAACATTTCTCATCTTTTAGGGAAAGTAGGTTTTGTTGTACATGATGACCCATGACGCGCTAGCCAAAATGATGTTCAATCAAGCAAAGGATACTAATCAGACCCATCTCTATATCAGGTCTTAACAGTCATGCAAAGGAGCATGATCAGTTGCGCAATACATCATCACCAACACAAAGGAATTCTGTGGGCTTTGTTGACTTAAGGGTTGGGAAGGAAGTGTGCTTGCATACATGCTTATTAAATCTTTTAAATATCATAATAATTTTATTTTTTTATTATCTATATTTTCAATTATTTTTTTTGTTTAAAAACCTTTATTGCTAATTTCATCCTCTACTATATTTTTTAATATACTCTCTTATTAATACACTCTATCCAAATATCCAAAGGGACTCAAAAATCTTTCCACCAGTATAGTTTAAGAGCCAACTGACCTGCAAGATTACAATAGATGTTAATCGGCCATGATCAAATCAAGTGCCAAAAATATCCATATCTGTTAAAAGATGAGTAGCCGATCATGAGAGCCAGAGGGAAAAAATGTGATTAATAAGTGGTCTATTCTCTATAATTTTAATAAAAAAATGGGGTATTCCATTAAATGCAGGGCAGATGAAAAATGGTTTAATTTTGTAACCTTGGATCTAGAGAATTGAAAGTCAATCTAGGAAGGCGACAGATGGTGAACAGTGCCGGATTTCACGCACGTACATCAAGATAATCTAGTTAGCGTAGGATAATGGCTGATTATTAGCCAAAAAGTCAGGCAATCGTGTGAAAGGGTTTCTACAAGTAAGGATACAACAGAATCTCACTGGTTAGTTTATTTTTCAACCTACCGGCCATAGCCAATGTCTCAATTAATTTCTCTCCATGATTTTCTGCACTTACATATAATTATTCACTGATTTTGATATTCCCACGCGGCTTGCCCATTAGTCTCTATCGTGTTTAAAATGAAGCCCAACTATTACTAAATTCCTCTACATTTTTAACCTTTGGTCTTCCGATGCTTCTGTTTTCCTCTTCCTCTTCCTCCAACTCAGATTGCATGGATGATGGTGTCTCAAGGGCCAGTGCTCTCAAGTCGCAGTCTCCCAGGTTGAGAGAGACTGCCTCGCTCCATGAAACAAAAAGAAGTAAAAAAAAAAAAAAGAAAAAAGAAAAGAAAAGAAGGTCATTTATGGCAAACGAAGTGTAAAAGGCTTTTTTTTATTTTGATGTCATATTTAATTAATTTCATTAGTATGTGTTTGGTAAGGTGGAAAACGGATGGATTTTGTTTTTCAAATTGATGTGACATATAAATATTTTAATAACCATTATTTTTCTTTATTATTTCTATGCATGGAAGGAAATTAAATGGAAAGAAAATTAGGCAACAAAGCAGGGATGGTGTAAGACACAGAGTAAATAAAGCTAAAATAAATAAGAGATAAAAATTTTAAAGCATAGGTATAATAAAAAATATAGTTATTATAAAAAATATAGGTCAATTTAACATTTGAGAAAAATAAACTTTCCAATGACATTGCGTTCCATTTCAAATCTACTCTACTTGTCAAGCTTTACATCAATTTTCCTTATTGTTGCTCTTGAGAGATTTAAGCGGAGATCATGGGAGTGGTAATTTGTTTCAAAAATGTATTATCATATATAAACATATATATATATATATAAAGAAGCTGAGGGTGTCTTTTCGTTATTGCCATCCCCTTTAAAATCACCGTAATCATTTTAGTTATATAATATAAAGATTTATCACACCTCATTACAAATGCACCCAAACACACCATAGCTGTCTAGTAGCAAGCAGGCCGGCAGGGAGAGAGAGGGCCGCCGGGAGAGAGATGGCCATTCTGTCATCGTCAATCGTCCAGCTGCATGCAGGCAAAAGAGAATCCTTAAAGTCTAATAAGGTTACATGATTATGAAAATGAAATTTAAAATGTATATATAAAATTTTAATTATTTATTGGCTTTTATTTTATGTTAAACATTTTATAAAGAAAATTAAATTCACTAACTTTGCAGATAAATTAACTTAATTAACATATAGATATAGAATCTTAAATAATAATTTTTAATATTTTTAATGAAATTATAAATTAAATGAGAGATATATGTCAATATTAATATTTGAAGAAATAATGATAATAGTATATCATGTGAGCAAGATTTTTAAAAGACATGTATTTTCACAAATTTTCTACTTCATTGTCCAATATAAGTAATAATTTTTTCTTATTTTCTTCATCAATTCGAAATATTAAAAATTAAAAAAATTAGATTTTAAGACAAGAAAGGCCCATGTGCGTGAAACATACCTACGCTCATGCGAAGAGTGGAAACTACCTACGCTCATGCGAAGAGTGGAAACTAACTGCACCCCTGCGAGAGAGATTATCATTTGAAAGTCAACTATCCTTGAAATATAGAACCTGAACTCATGCGTGGGAAATTGAAATGTAAAAAATTAAATCGCATGTGCATGAAAACTAGCCGCATTGATAACGTGGGGGATTTCCAAATCCGTACATCTATTTTCCCTTCAATCCCAAATCTATCCCTGCTTATCCCAAATCCATCCCCCTTTCCTAATTCCATTCCTAATCCATCCCCACACCTCCCCCATCCGGCTGCCGGAGCTTGAAACTGGACTTTCCTACCCCTCCACAAGAGCCACATGTGTGGAGAAGAACCCCTCCCAAAGCCCTAGCCCTTTCCCTCTACTCTACTTCCTCCTTCCCCTTCCTTCTCCAGAGATCATTTGTTCCCACCTCCCCTCCTTTCCTCGTCTGCACTATAATTGGCATCCTTTCTGGCGAATGACGCTGTTGTCAGAGGCTATGAAAAATTTCTTTGTTGCTCTTGCCCGATCCTTTTCTCCCTGCTGCTCTCTCCCGGCTCTGTTGTCCCCTCTTTTCTCCACTGAGCCCTTATCTCGGCGAACGATTCCACTTCCCCTCAGTGAATGGTTCTACATTGTTGTGCCTTCGACTTTTAGCCCTTTTTTTGGTAAGGCAACTTGCATTTCCCTATGCAATGTTGTGTTTTGTACTGATTAATGGTTGTTAGGCATCATCCGATATGAGATTAAAGGTGGTAGATAAGGGGTGAGATTACATTACATTATTGCATAATGATTGACTAAAAATATTTTATTGTTAGATTAATGATATTGTGAGATTCAATATTGCATTATTTTGAATATTGCACACACACACACACACACTGTATAATTCAATAATTCAACAATTTAATATTGCATCAACAAAAATCAGTGAGAACCTAAAGTGTGTGTGTAAGATTATTTTATTCTTTGAGATAATTTTATTTCACGTATGTTAAAACATATATTGAATCATCAATTTTTCAGTGTTTGAGACAAATGGCTGGCTGCGTAAGATTGTGTATCCACTATGGCGGTGCTCTTCACAGGGACTTGTCAACGCAGGCAATGACTTAAACTGGATTAGATAGTTAGACCATAACATTTGAGGAAGAACTGACATCCTTTAGAAACATAATGGATCAGATTGAAATGATTTGTAATATCCCAAAGGATGATATAATACTACAGTACAAGATAGATGTTGGTGGTTCACATGACAATTATGTAAATCTGAAGGATGATTTGGATTTGTTAGATATGTTGAAGAAACACAAGAAAGATGTCCAAAGTACGAAGAAAGGGAAAGGGAAAGAAAAGAAGCAAAACATTGATATTGATGTATACATATCAGTCATCATTACAGTAAGAAAAGGGATTGATAAGGATGAGAATGTGGCACATGTTGAGGAGGATGAGTAATCAGATTATGAAACGACCGATGAGATGGAGGGAGATGTCAATGTGCACCTAGGCGAAAGTATTGGAATTGAGACATTCGAGGTGGATGACAGCCTCGCCCAATTAGAGCTAGTGTACTCATCTGCGAAATCAGATCAAGAAGGAAAAGGCGTATATGTTGATGAGGAGACAATGTGTCCGATCCAAAGTTAGAGGTCGGGTTAGAGTTTAAAGACTTTATGACTTGTAAAAGGCTATACGAGAATATGCAATAAAAAATCAGTTCAACATAACTTTCCCAAAAAATGACAAAGGGAGGGTAATTGCGAGGTGTGCTGCACCAAACTATGTTTGGAGTGCTATGCTCAATTGATGCAGGATGGAGTTGGATTCAGTTTGTGATCAATTCAGGCCGACCACAATTATACAAGTAACTAGGGTTCAAGCGAGAAGACAATAACTTAGGAGTAGATTGCAAATAAGGTTAAGGAGGAATTGCAATATAATGAAAAGTATACCCCTAAATAGTTGATGAATGACATTATACAAGATACTGACATATGCGTTGGTTATAAAAAGGTTTGGAGAGCTAAATATTTGGCAATAGATGAAGTTTTTGGCTCATGTGAGGAATCTTTTAAGAGTGTCCCTTCCTTTTGTGCCACTTTGAAGAGAACCAACCTTAGAAGCATCATCGAGTATGATTTGTTTCCTTTCACAACATTTCGGTGATTGTTCATGTGTCTAAGAGCATGTGCGGAGGGATATTATCGAGTTTGTCGTCCATTGATTTTCCTGGATGGATGTCATATGACAACTAGGTATAAAGGAGTCTTGTTATCTGTCGTAACCTTTGATGAGAATAATGAGATTGTCCCTTTAGGAGTCACTATGGTTGAAACTGAATGCATCAAATCATGGGAGTTGTTTTTGACCCACCTGGGCAGAGTAATTGGGGATGATAACCATTGCTTTATATTCGACAGACAAAAAGGAACTTCTGGCAGCTATAAGTCTTGCATTTCTGTTTTCAATACATCGTTATTGTATGTGGCATTTGTATGCTAACCTAAAGACCTATGACTTTGGAAAGAGCAAAGCAGTTCAGAATTATTTTTGGGATGCTACTTGGGCATACACAAGGTACGAGTTTGGATAATATATGCAATAGTTACAAGTCACATCTGTTGAAGCAAATTAATGGGTGTGTAGGGAGCCTCCTGATCATTAGTCATGAGCATTCTTCTCAGGTGGTCTTCCTTGCAATAGTATTGAGAATAACGTTGCTAAGTCATGGAATAGCTTATTGCGGGATCTTCGTCATTAGCCGGTGTTTGATCTTTCTAATGGCATTAGGGTAAAGATGATGAGGATATTTGAGAGACATTGGACAATTAGTGCTTCTTGGCAGTTGAATGTTATACCAAGAGTAGAGGATATAATAACTAAGAATAAACAACGTGCACGATGGGTGATTGTGAGGAGTGGGAATGAGTATGAGGTGAACACAGACAATGGGAGGCACAATGTACATCTCGAGGACAAGTGCAGATAGTGGCTGCTTGATGACATACCATGCTAACATGCATGTGCAGTTTTTTTGAACCAGAGACTTAATCCTTTCAATTTCTGTTAGAATACTTTTTTTGTTCGAAGTATCATATTACATATAAGGTAGTCATTCATTCAATGCTTGATGCATAATTTTGGGATACAATTCCTAGTTGTGCAAGTATCATCCTACCACTAATTAATCATGGAGCAGGCCGTCCCCAGGTTGACCGAAGATGAGGAGTGGATGAACCAGCCCTAAGTTCCCAATCTCACATTGTGTGGTGCACTAACTGCAAGACTCTTAGACACAATAAGAGAAGTTGTAAGAATTCAACCGCATAGGATAGTGTATCAAGCTCTGCTTCTCAAGCAAAAGTCAAACAAAAGATTCCGATTATGCAGGGACTGAGACGAGGGCCTAAGAGGTGAGAAGATGAAGGAAGGTATGCACTTCTAAAGGTTAGTAGAACATTTTATTAATCTTATTAGTTCTTCACTATGCATGAATGAAATTTTAATCTATTTATGTTTTCACTCCATTGTTCACTACACAAGTTTAAAATTAATGTTTTCACTCCATTGTTCACTATGCAGGCCTGAATTCACAAGATGCAGGAGGTCTTCTCGGAGAGTTAACCTGCATTATTTTGGGGATTTAGTTGTCTTTTTTTAGTGGTATTGGAAATGTGTATTAAGTTGGATTGTATTTAAGTATTACAAATTTCGAAAAGTTGTAATATTGTAATCTAGAGCACAGACCTTATTTAATGTGAAGCAGATGTATTATCTTTTCTTTATGCTAGCTTTGATATTAATGTGGATTTCTTTCCCCCAGCAATATATCTTTCAACATTTTTGTTTACAACTTCAATTATTAATACAAATACATCTTCAATTAGGTTACATCTTAGCACATGTTGGATCTTACCTAGAAACAAGCAAGCATGGGTCCACAAGGCAATTCCACGGGGCACCCCAGGATATTTTCTTTTCACAAGCCAAAGTCCTCAGGCACCCCATGATATCAGCTGCCATAGTCCAGTGGGATTTCGTGCTTCTTGTGCCCGAGGCTGACATCATGGGGCACCTTGTGATATCAGCTTTCACTCAATAGTTGATATGAGGAGGTACCTCCATGCATCCTGATATCTGCAACTAAAACGTCGAGTCGCTTTGAGTAATCCATTGGGATCGTCCAGTGGGATATGCTACATATCATACTTCAAGGTGACATATCAAAGTGCCTTAGAAGTACCGGCTTCATAGCAGCTGAAAGGGGGAGGTGCCTTATGAAATTGCCTGGCATCAAGCCGAAACGTCGAGGTGCCTCATTGAATCGACTGAGAGTGTGCAGTGGGATATGATGGTTGTCATACCTGAAGCCGATATCTCAAGGTGCCTAATCATATTTTTTCTATTCTGAAGTTGATATTTTCAGGCGCTCAAGTTATTTGGCTAAAATACAGGCGATATTATGAGGTGCCTCACTAAATCGGTTGCAAAAAGTTCAGTGGGATATAATGGTTGAGCTGCCTCTAGGCTATATTTGGAGCCGCCTGGGTATATCGACTACAGTGTGCAGGCGATGTCCTAAGGCGCCTAACTGTTGTGGCTACAGATGTAACATGTCACCCATTTTTTCGTCTCCTTTGTGTTTTACAATCCTAATATTCTACATATGATTTGTATAAATTAAAGCAACAATAAGGACAAAATATATCTTTGAAGGAATAAAAAAGCATACCATAAATCTTTTCATTAATTGTTCCTTGTCTCTATGGGTTGAATACATGAAAAAATACATAATTTTGGACCAAAAGAATGACATGATATCGTCACTACAACACTTAAAATATAATAAAATACAAAACAACATCACTCAATCCAGTTCCTCCCCCTGAGTGCTAGCACCAATATCCCGCGGTGGTGGAGGTGTGACTGCTCTGTGAAGTCAAGAGTCGGGTTCGACTCCCGATAGGCAAGGGTTGGATCCCGAGGTTGACCGGTAGTGGGAATTGGATCAGGTTTAGGTGTAGATATGCTGGCTGGCTGTGAGGACGTCCCAGATGGATGTGAAAGACCAAAGTGGGAAAGAAATGTGTCTAACTGCTATTGGATGAGAATTTGGTTTTTCCTAATGATGCTGACCTCCACTCTCAGTGCTTTGACTTCCTTAGATAGTCTGCTGTATGCTGAGGATGGCCTTCCACTCGGAGAGGGCATGTGTGGCACCTCTCTCTTCCTGTCTCCTCTCATCCTCTCCTTCCATTCCTTCTTCTTCTTCATCTGAAGTCTCGTCTTCTTTCGCCTCTCTTTTATGCAACTCATCCATCTCTCTCCTGTAATCTGACACTTTGATTTGCATACACTTGAGCAGTATTTTTTCCACCTAACACTACTCGAAAATGCTTAAAGACTTTCGTCAGCTACGTGCTGAATGGTGTAACATGGTCATTCCTATGTCACATGTAGCCAAAGAAATGAAATAGAATTCTTGCGAGACTTGGCTTCTTATAATTTGCCAATTTTCATATCACAAACACATTCAACACTTTTGTTCCTCCCAATTTTGGAACAACGAAAGCTTCTCGGACCTTTTTTATCATTCTATGCTCAATTGTAAGGTCCTTTGTTTTCATGACTC
>JAYJMB010018047.1:12014-23912 GCA_036873735.1 Pouteria campechiana
TTTATATCATATCTGCATGAATCTAGGAAGTTGAAATCTATTTTCCTAGGAATATGAACTGGTCTCACGAGCATGATCCCCCCCCCCCCTCCAAAGTAAAATAATGTTAAATTTCTGAGAATGAATTTTGGCACTGGAACTTTCTTTCCTCCTACTTTTTCAAGCAACGTCTTAACATCAAACATATCTATTCTCCCTCCATTAACTCCCCTATTTACTTCTCCCTCTTCTATATTCTTTTCTTCCTCTTTACTACTACTAGTAAGTAAGGACGAAGAATGTGAGTCATTACCTGTAGTACTAGTATGAAGGCTTCTTGACCCAGAAGATGAAAAAGAAGCCATAGGAGTTGTTGTTGCCCTTGAAAATGATGCTCCTCCCTTTGTTTTACCCCTTTTGTCTCCTCCTCTCCATCCCTCTCTTGCAGGGTGTTTAGTTCGGAGGGGGGGCCTGGAAATAGTAGCCTTAGTATGTATTGAAGACCTAAAAACAACAGCCTTAGAAGCCATTAAAGAGGCTTGCGAATTTGGGAAAAAAATAGATTGGAGTTTTTGATTTTTGAGTGGGAGGCAAATGGAGCTGATTTTGGAGGCACCTAAAATGAGGGTTTTGAACAGGGTGGAAACAGATGGTCGTGCACTTTTGTATTCTTGAATTGTCAGGTGCCTCGAGATGAGGCGCCTGAGTAATTGCCTGTAGTGTAGATGATGTCATACCAGGTGGCCTGTGAAATTGGCTGCGGGCATCCAAACCATATTGCCTCGCTGAAAGCTCGCAGTTGAATTCACAGTGCACCTCGAAGTATCAGCTCCCTTTCAGAGGACATTGCACAAGGCACCTTGACATATCGGCTGCAAAGAAGTTGATTGATCAAGGCGCCTTCCTGTATGGGCTTCTCACAAGCCGATTCTCTGAGGCGCCTGAAAGTATCGACTGTGTTGCAGAAGATAAGTCCTAGGCACCTCCTGATATTGACTTTCTAGCTTTTGGATATTATAGACACATGATAGTATATTTTAGTTTATTCTGGCATTTAAGAAAAGTATTGTAGAATATCCAGAAATAAAAAATACTCATTTTTGCGCATTTACATGTGCGAAGAAGTTTTAGGTTTTGTAAGAAGCAGTTGAATCAACACACTCCTAATTCATGTAGTGCATGCATATGTAATTGGGTGAACTCATAGCAAACTCAACCAAATAGCATCATATTATAGCATTAAGCATAATGAATACACAATATGTTAAATTACATGCTGTGAATATAATATATTTTCAACACATTGAATAACTCTAACGCATCTCGTGATTCAAACAAAACACTTTACCTAGTACAAAACATAGATAATCCTAAGACAAATTCAATTTCTTTAATTCATCCAATATCTTTGATACCGCAACCTTTTTCTTCATTAGTTCAATCTCTCTCTTCAAATGCTCTAGTTCCTTCTTCAACATTGACACTCCATTGCAGCTCGTGCATGCATGTCCACTTCAACCTACTACCGTGGCGCTCTCTTTATTATGAATCTTATGATTGTCTTCACTTGAACTTCTAATCTCATCATTTTCCATGTATGCATTTTGAGTACAATACATATCACGCCAAGCAAAGAACCCACAATCATACTTGCCCTGCAAATTATTTTAACTTTGTTAGTTTCATTAAACATATATGGAAAAAATTCTTCTATAGTAAAGTAATTCGAGCCTTACCCAAAAAGGATAACAATAAAACCATCGCCGAAGATTTTTTTCATGCATGATTGCAACATCAAGCAAAGTCCGTGACCACATTGACATGTAATTGATGGATAATAAGGCATTAATTTTGCTGACATATCTCTATTTACATTTTTAAAATCAATCATTATTCAGTAAAAAATACATAATCGCATAGGGAAATGCAAGTTCCCCTATCAAGCAATGGGGAGTAACACCGGGATGAATCGGAGCCATTTGCCAAGGAGAAGGGCACAATAGGGAGAAGAGGATAGGGCCACTAGTTGAAGGAGGGACGACGATGCTGTTTGCTAGAAAAGACGTCGATTGCAGTGTAGACGAGGAGGGGAGGGGAGGTGAGAGCAGATGTTTGCCGAAGAAGGAAGCGGAAGGAGGAAGATGAGTAGAGGAAAATGGCTGGGCAGGGGTTAGGGTTTTGGGAGGGGATTCTTCTCCACACATGCGGCTTGTGTGGAGGGGTAGAAATGTCCAGTTTTGGGCTCCTGTGGCTGGACGGGGGGTGTGGGGATGGATTAGGAACAGAATTAGGGAAAGGGGGCTGGATTTGGGACAAGCTGAATTGTGGGGATGGATTGGAATTGAAGGGAAAATAGGGGGACGAATTTGAAAATACGTCCTCGTAACGATAACGAGAGTGTGAAAACTACCTGCACCACTTCTCGGAGAGAGTTGGCAGCGTAGAGAGAGATTATCATTCTGAGTTCTGACTATCCAGAGGCGTCCAAAGCAAAATCTCACTCCTGACGGGTCAGGAAGAGAGATTCTTCAACAGTCCAGAGGCGTCCAGAGAAAAACTACACTCCTACAGAGGGAGAGAATGCTGGCGGAGAGGAGAATGCGAGGGAGGACCAGCTCTCTGAGCTTTCTGCGCTTCTATGTCAACGGAAAGAAGGTGGTTGTCAACAACCCGAATCCGAAGACAGCGTTGGGGGAGTTCCTGAGGGAAGAGATGGGGCTGAAGGGCCTCCAGCTGACATGCAGGCAAGGTGGTTGTGGTTCTTGCACCGTTGTGGTATCCCCAGACGGTGTTAGTGGAGCAGGGGTCTGCTCTTGCTTGATGCCACTCTGCTCTGTGGATGGCATGCACGTCACCACCATCGAAGGCGTTGGGAGCTTGAAAACTGGGCTGTCTTCTCTGCAGAAAGCCATTATTCAGCACAATGGCACTCAGTGTGGTTACTGCACGCCTGGAATGGTGAGTCGGAGGGCTATCTTGAAGTGGGCCCTGCTTTTTTTACGCTGGCAGTTATTTTTGGAATTTCGTTTTGATGCAATGGGAGCTCCTGAGTTTTTCCTTGCTGGGTTTGTTTTTGTTTTGGATTTTTCATTCCTTTCCGTAAATGGTTTTAATTCATTTTTGTTGGCCTTTTTCTTTTCTTTGGTGTTCTGTAGTTTCTACTAGTCTTTAATGATGAGGGTGAATACTGCTTTATAGTTTTTTTTAATTATATTTTGGATTAATAATTCAATTTTCTGAAAAGTGTTTGCTGTGTTTTCTTCATCGGTTCTGTCTTGTTTGAGGTGGAAGTCTCCGCAGAAAGTTTGCCGTACATTTTTAGTTCATTTATTTTAAATTTTTTTGGTTTATTTCAATTAATCATTCGTATTTTTAAAACTTTCTTTATGAACTAAATTGTATTTTTGTAGATATTTTGGCTTTGATGTGGATGCTTATTGCAGTGTTAAATCCATTTCGTTGTTATTGTTGTTGTCGAATAATAATCATGTTCAACGAGGTCAATACAGATTGCTTATGGTTTGAGAATCACGTAGCTTGGATTATCAGATATGTGCTGCTATCAACTACCATTTTATCCTCCAAATGCCAAATATGTGGCGTTCATTGATGATGAGGATCATGGCAAAAATAGCTCGTCTTTAAGGTTTGGTCCATGATTCCGGGCATAGATGTCCAGACCAAACCACAATTTTGGATGAATCAAAAAGCAGCTAAAATGGTCCTCCATCTTCAGCACATTTTCTATTCGTTCATACTGTATCTTTTATGGCTAATTATGACTTTATGGTGATAATGGACTGGTAATGAGATTTCATCTGACACCCATTTGGCTCATAAAAGAAAAGCCAGCCAGCCATTCATTGATTCAGCACAGCGATTCCACTTATAACTTCAAGCATCACATTCTTATGTGCTCTGCTGTTTTGTTTTGTGGCCCCGGTGATGACAATAGACTCATGCCTTTTTTGTTTTTTTCCTTTATTTTCCTTTTCGTTTTTGTGTATTTGTGTGGTTAGATGATTTTATGTTGTCAGTGACCTGCCTTAATGACCTACTTAGATCATCATCATGATCTTATTGTTACATGAAGAATCCCATGAGAGGAGATGCAATGGTTTGAGTCTATGGCAAAAGTTTCATTCCAATGGTCTGAATGTGATTAACACCTAGGATCATCTGGTAATTTGACGAGCAATCTCTACTTCATGTTGGGCACAGCCTTGTATCATTTTTAGATTTCCACTGACACTAATGTGCCCTAATATGACTTGTGGATGATGAATTACTCGTTTTGCTGGCTTTTGTTTAAATTCAGTGGCAGTTCCATCTACAACACTCATGCTTTATACAGCTTCATTTTCATCTCGGAATAGGAGTTTTATGCATGCAAGAAGTTGTGAAAAGATTACAGCTAAGTAGGTAGCCTTGCCATGGAATTTCATTGGTTTAAAAAATTTCTGGTTCAATCAAGTGGGTAATTCTCTGCTTTCAGGACTTCATGCATGACTCATCCAATGAATGCAGCATGCAGATGCTTGCCACATTGGCTGTTGCAGAGAGCGGGACTTGACCTTCTGCTCTTATGATTTAGTAGGAGCCGTCTAATTAGAGTCTGAACCATTGGTTAAGTATCTGTTTAAGGCTCTGATTTTCTTGGGGATTAGAACTCTGACAACTTAGTTCTGAGTTCTTCCTTTGTCCAAATTCCATGCTTCTGGTGCTTTCTTCAGTTTCAGCTGAACTTCATTCAACTTTGTATATCCTGACTCTTATCTGATTACACTTCAGAGTGAGGACCAATTCACTGTTGGAAATTAGTACCATTATCAGTTCTTGATGTTAGTCAAACATTTTTTGTGTTAATTTGGTTGTTGGTCGCAGTATTTATACATCTCAACTCATGGTGGTTACTAAGCATTGTGAGTTCATGTCATCTTCGAGCAGCAGATACAACCTTATCTCTTCATATTTTTGGCCAGCAATAAATTCGAGAGCTGCATCTAAATGTTTTCATACTTCTCCCAAAATATTCATGGCTTCAATATTCTGAACATCCTTAAAATTTGTGTATTCGTGTTTTCAAAATTCTGATGTTATCTGACACCTTTTAGATGTAAAAATGTTCTATGCCCTTCCAATTGAAAGCCTTTGGGGGATTTCAATGTAAGCATATTTCCTATTCTGTGTTGTAGAGTTAAGACATATAGTTATGGTTCTTCCTGTGAAAGCTATGTAATGTCGCTTTTTCACTAGGTGTTAGAAGACACAGTGGTCTCACTAGTCACACTATCCAACAAACAAAATGCATTGATTGGCACTATCGTCTTGCAGTTATCTCAATATGTGCCACCAGTTGCAACATGAAAAGAGTTTTTTTCAATCTGGTTCAGTTTCTGGTGTACTTGAGATCTGTGAACCAAAAAATGGAGTTAATCCTGAAATCTCTGTGATTATCCCGCTTGCCTTTATCTGTTGTACTTTTCTACTTTAAGTGCTTCGTTTTTATGAACCACAGATTATGAACATGCATGGATTGCTGGTAAACAGATCACAGCCAACTGCACAGGAAATAGAGGATCAGATAGATGGCAATATTTGCAGGTAGAGTTCAGTTTCAGTTTGATGTATGTGTCTTTATAGTTTTTTGAGGATTCAATGCTTTTGTGTGTGTTTGATCGCATGTTCTTCCTTGATGCGCAGATGTACAGGATATCGGCCAATCTTTGAGGCCTTTCATTCTACTGCTTCTGCAGATAGGCAAGTTTTATGTTTTAGAAAAAAAGGCCATTGTGTAAATGGCAACATAGATATTGAAGACATTTCCTGGAGCTTGCCAGAAAGGTTGGTTTTTTCAGGGGACAATGTGATGTGGATAAGATCATTTGATTTGCAAGATTTGTATAATATATTGAGGACAAATAGTGGCAAGAAGAAAGTGAGAATGATCAGAGGAAACACTTCAACAGGCATTTACCCAAGCATGGATTTTGATATATTCGTTGATGTATCTCGTATTGCTTCTTTGTTGGTTTCTTCTGTCAGTAATGAAGGAATTTTGATTGGTGGGGCCGTTACTATTGCTTCTTTGATGCTGCTGCTGAAGAAGCATACTGACCTGTCAACAAGTTATGAGCCCCTGTTTCGTCATCTTAAACGTGTGAGTTCGCTATGAAATTTGTTCATTGGCTAATGTCTTTACCATTGTATTCAAGCTTATACGTTGCACAATTCAATATGCTAAGAAACTAAGAGAATCTTAAATGTGTAATTGCAAACTTGTTTTCACTGTTATTAGGAGGATGTGGAATATTTTTTCTCCTGAACTTCCCTAAGCTTCCATTTCTAAACTTGTAGATACATAAATACTTGTGTGCATACTCAATTGTCCAACATCTCCTTCCATCGTGAACTGTCACATGAAAACAGTTTTTGAATGGAACATATAGAACTTATGGAATTTACTACTCATGTGAATAGGTTACCTGTGATCACTTTTTCTGCTTAAAGAGTGGTTTTATTTTTTAATCTGTGCATGTGGACAGGATTTTGTTTTGGAGATGGAGATAAGGTCTATTTATTTATTAGTCTTTCATTTTGTATAGCTGAAGTTTTGGATGTATCGTCACCAGTTGTGATTTCTTAAACTAATGCGAATTGGTACAAATCAGAAAAGAAAACAAACTACTGCATAATTCTTGTTAGGACTACCCAAGTGGTGTATTTTATCAATTCACAGAGTTGTTTTACTTCAAAATACAAATTTGTGATTGATAATTGCAATCTGAAACACAGTTTTGGAGCATAGCTCTTTCTTTGAGAGAGTATTTGTCACCTATTTAGGACATTTATTTTGGATATAGTTTAATTTTATTTCATTTTCTTCATTGATCATTCAGGTGCTGATTGTTTCATCTTGTCTCTTTGTCGTCTTTCCTCTGAAAGCTTCCACCATTTTATGGATGTTTTCCAAGTTTGTTCTCAGCTGCAGTGAACCAAGTGTTCCATGTATTTACCTTTGAATACTGTCATAATGATATGTGGAGCATCAGTTTTAGGTTAACAATGGAGAAGGAAAGGTGATTAAGAGGACCTTTATGACAGGGAACATGATGGCCTCTTGACTTGAGAGGATAAAATCATCATACTGTCAGATTGATTGGGCCATAGGGCTGCCTCAACAAGATAGAATGCCCATTGAAGGTACTTTTAGTGGAATATCTCCTAGATATTTCAGAGCATTGGCTAAGGAGTTAAGTTGTTTACAACTATAAGGGAAAGTTACACTGCGATACCATAAGGGTAGGCACTAGATACTCCAGAGTGGAGTGCTCTGTTCAATTTTAACGGTGGTTTAGGATGTTGGTTCTTAGATGAAATCAGCCAAGTTACTTGGTCAAATGACACGTAGTATGCCAAATGAAAATTGAAAAAACTTAGGTCTTCAAGGGATTTGGTTTCTTTTTATTGGATAGGCAGAGGGAGTGAGAATTTCCTTCTAATTTTTTTTTTATCAATTCCGAATTTTTTTTTTTTTATCTATAACATAAAAACATTTCAGTCATGGTTTCATGAATGATATTACAATGTTCTTGTCTACCTTTGACGATATCACTGTTATCCAATGTGCTATTATGTCTCTTTTAATAATATCCACTTCTGTTCTGTTTTGATCTTCCTCTTGTTCTCTTATTTCCTTGAACTTACTATGCTAACTATTACAGTTTTTTGTTGCAGTCATACTTGATCAAACCATTAAAGTTTATGTTAGGCTTTTGGGTGCCTTGTATTCTGCAAGGCCTAATAAGCTCATGCATGTGAGTTGGGCTGAGTGAGTCCATTGTTGCACAAACACAGTAGGGAAGTTATCTAATGTTGTCTTGGCTAGTGTTATAGTTGGGCTTTAGAGTTGAGATGGGAGGAAAAGATGTGTGAGATTTTCTCCATCTCTGTTGTTGTAGGATTTGGAGTCTCGTGAGTGTGAGAGGAGATAACAAGAGTGTGTTGATTGTGTGAAATTAGGGAGCAGTGTCTGGCCTTTCGGATGTAAATCTTTGTGCAATCACATGTGTGATTCTTGTAGATTTGTTTACTGTCTTCTCTAGTTTTTTCTTCTATGTTGAAGGGTTTTCATCACAATGATGGTATAATGTTTGCAATATTCAAGTCAAGGTGGAGATTGTTGGATTTTTGGATATTGTGTATTCTACAAAGCCTACTTGGCCCATGCAAATGATTTGGGCTATGTGAGTCCATTGTTGCAGAAGCCTATCCTGAATGTTATATAATGTCATTTCGGTTAAGGTTTCAATTGGGCTCTAGGGTTCAGATGAAGGTAGAAGTGGATGAGATCTTCTCGATCTGTGCCATTTTTAGTTTTAGAGTGCTGTGAGTAAGAGAGGCATAATGAGAGTGTGATTATTGAGTAGATTGTGAAGGGTGTGAGGCCTTCTAGAGGTAAATCTCTATGAAACATTGTGTGTGATCATAGTGAATCTATTTACTTTCTTTCATGGTTTTTTCCTTTTGTGTCCAAGGGTTTTCTGTGTAAATCCTAATGTGCCTTTGTGACCTGTGTCATTGCGTCTATGTGTGTCTATGGATAATATCTGCATTTGTGATTGTTACCCTAACAGTTTATATTTTCTCATTTTAGTACCTATTGCCAATTTGCCACTACTTAATGGGCTTTTCAACATGGATTTACTCTGGCCCATCTCACATATGTGAACCCACTAGACTTTGCAGAATACAAGACACAAAACTCAACACACCGGAAAATACTAATTTCAGTGCTTATCTTAGGATCATGGTGTTTCTTAACTGCCCATCATTCTACTTTGTAAAGTATGGTTGGCCTTAGAGCTACTCTGTCAAATATCCTGTCTTGTTTATGGTATCTGATGATTGAATAAAATTCCCTGATGCATTATCTTTATTGCTTCTAAGAAGCTTGATTTCTATGTGCAACATCTTTACTAATTACTAGAATCCTCACTTCATGAACTATAGGTCCAAGACTAGGAAAATGGTCATTTAAGGGTGCTTCTTGGCCAATTATTGTAATGAGTTTCTCATTTCTAGTTATTGTTAAAGTTATATTCCCTGTACTAGTTTTTTGTTTAACCAATTCTAAAGCCTTTAGATTCCAAGGCATAAATTTATATTGGTTAAAGTTATTGTTTAACCAATAAAACCAAGTTCTTGGAATCCTAGTTTTTCTAGGATTCCATCTTGCCTTCCCTCATCTCATCTGTCCAAACTATGTCATCTGTATCTGTTGTAGTTTGATTCTGTTTGAAAAAATCTTTTTCAATTTAGCAGTTTTATGTAATTAGCAATTTGTGATACTCTTATTCAATTTCCTATAAATTGAATTGTGCGCTTATTTCTATGTAACCTATCTTTGAACTCTTGAATGCTTGTTTTTTCTTAAAATAGTTTTTCATAGGGAGTTGGCCTTGTAAAATAATCAATTTATAGTAATGCAAGTTCCACAATCCACATTAGCCCTTATTGTTGCATTGTTCTCTACCTATAATCCTATGAAGAATAGTTATTTACTTAAAAGCATGGTTTTATATTTGCCATTTTTTTATGTTTTATAAATGCTAAATTTTTGTATGTCTGCATTATTGTGGTTGGTAGATGATTAGCTGCCAAACCTTTGTTTACTCGCACATTTGGCTAGGAGGGTTGATTCTTTTTGTGTCTGTAGGTGGCATCTCCTCAAGTGCGTTCCGTTGGATGTGTTGCTGGTAACCTGATGATAGCACACCAACACAAAGATTTTATTTCAGATGTTGCAACTATTTTGATGGGTGCAGAAGCAAGAGTTACTATTTGTTCACCGTCCTTGAATGAGCGAGAAGAAACTATGGACTTGGAATGCTTTTTCGAAATTGATATGAAAGACAAAGTGATTACAAAGATATTCCTCCCTGCTTTGCCTGTAAATACCCATTTTGCAACTAGGAAAGTTGCTTTGCGAAAAGTACATGCTCATGCTATTGTCAATGCAGCATTTAATATACAAGTGGACCCTGAGACAGGTACATTGTTTTTAGCTAGTGCTAGAAATATCAAGAAGGGAAGTAAATTCTCCATTTGTTTTATTTTCAATGTTTTCTTGTCATTTTCTTTCATATGAAGTTCCAAGTTTCATTGTCCTTTGCTACCTTGCTATCAGCTACTGATCTCAATCGCCACTTTATATCCCAGAGTGAGGCCCTGCAACTCTGTCACATGCATCTGTTAACCTTGATATGTGAATACAATGCTCTCTTTGGTTTCGAATAACTTCTGAACAAG
This sequence comes from Pouteria campechiana, assembly GCA_036873735.1. NCBI lineage: Eukaryota > Viridiplantae > Streptophyta > Magnoliopsida > Ericales > Sapotaceae > Pouteria > Pouteria campechiana. Next base: position 22,305 of record JAYJMB010018047.1, read on the forward strand.
GGGTCATTCACAATTGTGTCATGCAGTGACCAGTTTATATCTACTCTTTTTTTTTTCCTTTTTCAGAAAGACCTTTTCTTCTCATCTATGATGAGTGGTAATATAGATATGGAGCTCCTCATTTCAGCCCATGTATCTAAGTGTTTGCTTTATCTGTACTTAAGAATATATTGGTGGCCCTAAAAAGGATATTGTTGTTTATTAAAGATAATATCATTTTTATTAGGAGCTTTATCAAAAAATACATTATTGAGAACAATTGGAAATTTTTTAATGAAACTTCAAGATGAATTAAGATAAATATAAATACACATTTAAACAAAAGATTACTTTAAATATTAATGTTTAATGACCAATGGAAATACATATAAGACATACATAAAATGCAACAAATGTAATACAACTGTAATACAAGAAGATCAAGCACATATGGATATAAATATATGTAAATTATAGACACTAGATAATATGGGTTTTTGATCATCTATGAGATTTGTCACAACTGTTTAAGAAGAAATAATAGAAGAAATGATTTGGTGGCAATGGGAAGTAGTGGAACAATTATTCATACATGATATTTGGTATTTTAGAAGTTTAATTGCTTATTTTGGGAATTGATGTATGCTTGAAGCGATCAAAATATAGGTCGACTTGATAGGTAGGTTAGACCAATGTTTTGTTATTCTATTTAGGGTTTTTATGTTTATGCACTTGAATTAGATTTTTATTTCATATTGGGATTTTTATAGATAGGGTAGCTAGTATTAATGGTTATAGAGTTATTGATTAATTGATAATTGAGTTTTTTTGGTTCTTTTCTTTTGTACCTTCTCTTATTTTGTCTAATTTTCCTAACATTTCTTTCCTACATTTTCCTATTGAGAGGATTTACATCTTTCTTCCAAAATCTTCACCCTTTTATTTTAGCATTTCTATTCTTCTCTACATTAGGAAGTGTTTTGGTGTTTGGTGACATGTTTACTCAAATTACCAATTAATTTTGAGAAGTTATCAGTGATATTGGTGTCCTATATGATAATTAATTGTCCACCTTCTTAAATGACAATAATATCAAAATGGTGAACTCTGATTACATTGGAGTTAATATCTCCATCATAACATACTTGTTACCATTAAAAATAAAAATGGCTGACATTGAAAACAATTTTCAATAGTGGGCTGAAAACATCTGTCATGCATTGTTTTTCCCTTTTCTAGTGCTTTGGGATCAATGAAGGGACTCACAAGAGGCCTCACCTCAGGCAAATTCCATAACAGGAGCAAAGTTTATACAAAAGCACAAGTAGTAATCAAGGTTGTGACAGAGAAAGACACCATTTGCATGTGCATGGTTTGAAGTTTCAAACCCCCGTTGTGTGATATTTACCTTTCAAAAAATTGGGGTAGAAAAAAAAAAAGAACAGAAAAGGGAAGGAGAATAAGAGTAGCCTGTGTAATGCATTCCTTCTGTTTTAAAAATGTTGCAAATGTTGAGGTTCTCTATTTACCTTGAATGGTTATATATAAGAGGTGGCACTCCATGATTCTTATTATGGTCAAAAGGACATAATTCAACTGCATATTTGAGATATTGTTATGATGTTACAT
>JAYJMB010018047.1:26802-38843 GCA_036873735.1 Pouteria campechiana
CTACCATTAAGTCAAGGCTTGCCCTCAAAAGAGATAAATACATGGAAGTTAAAAATTTTATTAGAGAGAGAAACCTGACCATGTCCCTACTTAAAAGCATGCCTTCGACCTTGTTTTCTTCTGTTATAAGTGATTTCGTGTTAACAAAATTTAATTAAGTGCAGGAGGAATAATGTGACTGTGAGATTTCTTGCTTCTTTGCAGGCAACAGGAGAAATTGAGTACTTAGACGACTTGAAATTCAGTAGCCTACATGCAGCATATGTGCTCTCATCAGTCTCTAATGCTGTTATTCAGTCAATTGACCCTTCAAAGGCTCTTGCAGTCAGTGGCGTCGTTGCTTTTCTTTCAGCAGATACCATCTCTGCATATGGATATTGCAACGATGTGAAGTGTGTCATCTGTTCATAAAGGATATATATCTTTTGAATTGATCATGATTCACGACAACATCATCTTTGTGATACTGTCTGTTGGCTTTTTGACAATTGCCTCGTTTGAAACAAAATCCTTGCATTGAGATTCTGAGTGAAGATGTCTTCCTTAGGATGCCAACTGTGCTGATATTTTACCAGGGATCCAATCTTTTATGTGGTCCCTTTTCCCCATTTCTTCATGCCATTTTGTATGCAGGAAAATTACATTGTTAATGATCCCTATATCCCTATATATATATGCCTAGTCTACTTGTAGTATAGTTATTACAATCTTCAGCAATTAAAACAGAAACACATCAACATCATATGTTTTTCTAGCACTGAGTACGCAAATCAGGGATGCCCTTTTGCTTAAAATCGAGACTTTTGGAAGCATTCATCTTTTATGGTGTTTGTGTTAGATAATGGATGTATTGCTAATTGCCTTAAGTCCCTGAGTCAATTACGGAAATTTGAGAATATGGGTGTTTATTTAATCTTTGATTTAGAAAAGTTGAAATGGTTGTTTCCTGCCATTTTATGGTTTTTGGAGGTTTGACCACAGCAACATAAGCCAGAAGTATCTCTCTTATAATTTTAGAAGCATTACTTCATTTTGGTGGATTATTTTATTTATATTTATTTAACTTCATTTTGGTGGATTATTTTATTTTGTTTATTTAACTTCTATTATGATCAAAAGAATTGCTTAATGGACAAAAGACAATGGTTATTTCACCTTTCTGATATCTGAAAGGATGACCTTATGATACCTTCATCTTTTATTAGAGGAAGGATGCTTGCAGATAAACTTTATTTTGAAACGTTTCTACTTTGTGCCAGCCCAAGAGGGGGATGGTTCTTTGTTTTTTGCAACTGTTAATACTAAATTATGATATTACTGGACTCTATCTAGACTGCATAATGTATTCTACAAAAACAAACAGAACTACTTCTAACTTTAAAGCTGGTCTTTACACATGATGCAGTGAAATGGAGACTGTTTTTGCTTCTAAGAAGGTGCAATATCATGGCCAAGCTGTAGGCTTAGTCGTGGCAGTGACTAAGGTATGACATTGATATTTATTGCTCTGATATTTTCATCATTTCTAATGTAAGGCATTGAGACAGTTTTTCAGAATGTTTCATTTCTCATTTTTCAATTTGAGTACTAAATTCTCTTAGTGTGTATGATGGGAAACCACACCAGAACTTGGACACGTGGATCTGGAATTTTAATGTTTCATTTTTCATTTTTAATTTGAGTTACTAAATTCTCTTGGTGAGTATGATGGGAAAACACACCAGAACTTGGACATGTGTATCTGGATTTTTTCTACCAAAGTGTCTGTTTGGGTCATGAATTCCCACATGGTTACAAACCTAATCAAATGTTCTTTTGAATTAAGGTATTTTTTGTAGTTTGGAAGTATTTTTTTTTTTGAATTTAAATAATCTTTTATTGTTTGAGCCTATTAGACAGCAACCAATCTACAGGTTAACTAGTTAAAATAGTGATTCGATAGATTAAATATTCTGCTGATCAAATATTATCCTATAATCCAATTCCCCTATCTGGATGGTAAATAGTGCACGTGGTGCATACATTTTATGCATAATTCCTGAATGCCTGCATATCAACCAACTAATTTTGCCAGAGTATTGTAATTTCTGTCTTCAGATGCTTGGAATCAAGATGTGTCCTGGAATGAGTAGTGCTATTTTGCAGCCTATGTTGTAAAAATTCCATGCTACTGTTCTACATATCATACAATATTTTATTTGCAGTGGCCCCCCAAGTAAGAATTTTGTTTCCCTTTGGGAGACAGAGGACAAAAGGAACAGTACATAAACATGTAAAGGTTTCATTTATCCTGTGAAACTTGCAACTTGATGTACAATTTGCCAAGCAATCATATTTTAGATACCGTCCATATTATCAACTCCTGCCATATTCTTTTCAAATTCTCCATGGACCACAATGGGACTGCTTGTGCATTTTGATGAACTGCACAAGAATTGGTGTTTCTATTTCAGTCTTGTGCCTTATGCCATCATATGCTTTTGGATTCATTAAATTGTAGCATGCACATAACTATTGCGGTGATTTTTCTTTTAGGATATTGCAAAATCAGCTTCTGGAATGGTTGAAGTTAAATACCAGGATGTGAAGGAGCCAATTATTACCATTGAAGATGCCATCAATTCCAATTCTTTCTTTAATTCAAGGGGAATTGATTTCAGTAAAGGTGTTGTTAGAAGCCATACATACATTAATTTGCTTATCCTTGCTTATCCTTGCTTTGAAAATGGCTGTGCTTTGAATTCTAAGCATGCATATATGGTAGACATCAGAGTTTTGCTCCCTATACCAGAAAACAAGAGTCAAGAATGATTCTGTTTTCCAACGTATCATACAATCATGTGCAATAGATTATGAAGACATCTATTTTTGCATCAGTTTATTTGGTGCTTTTGTTTCATAACAATGGATTTGCACTCCCTAAGATATAAGATGATGACATGTTATATATAGAAAGTGTGGGTGTTATTTGCAAATTGATTGGTAGATGAAAGTGACTTTGCTGATTTACAGATTCACATCTTGTCAAGTGGATGCCATATAATTCATTGATCATAGATTCATAAAACATATAGGTAAATATAGGCACATAACCAAAAAAAAAAAAAAAATTCAAATGCCAACAATTAGTGAGAGCTTTACAGTTTACATACAACCTTAACAAAAAAATAAAAATACTTTGGTAGAATATGTTGTACCGAAGTGAATAAGTACATCTTTTCCATTCGGGCACCACCTTATAAAATCTATTCTGACTATTATGTTTAGCATTATATATTTAATAAAGATATTATAAATTATTTCAATCGAAATCTTGCTTGGGTTGCATCATTTAAAAAAGTATAAAAACATGCGTAAAATTTAAAATTCTCTTGGATCTATTTGCTCAAGCATTAACATATTATAAAATCATATACAACCAATATTATAAATGGAAAGAGCACTTAAGAAGGTTTGGATGTTTAATTAAAAGTATGTGGGCCTCTCTAAATGATCAACAATTTTAATAGGTTGAAATTAGTTCTTAGATTGATTTTAATTTTATGATCAACATGATCTTTTGATTGAAATCATCTTTGAGGCTTTAGCTAAATAGATAATGATAAGATTAATGGTTGAGTTAGATTTTACAAAATCATTAAGATGAAGCCCTAGTGGAAAGGATGTACCAATTCGCTTTGTAGGACATGTCCTACTGAAATATTCCTCACATATATATATATATATTTACATCTAATATATTAATAATATTATTTAATATATAAATATTTATGATGCAAAAAATTATATTCATTGGAAACTTATAAATGCCAAAAAAAAAAGAATTATTCAAGAATGACTATGTAACTATTAAAAATATTTTCAAATGTTAGCAACAATAGAAATATAATTTTTATATGATTTTATGATTTTAAGTTTTTATATAAAGTCATATTGATAAATATAATAGACAATTGGATTAAAAATATTATTTTCATCCAAAATCGACCGGTTTCATGGAATGGGTGTTTCCATGCAACCGGTTGCATTTTATAAGTTCCCTATAGGTTTTATTAGTTAGAACCAGTTCCTTATTTGCTTTTGAGTAACCGATCCAATTGGGCCCATTTTGGATGATTTGGATGAATTTACTGTTCATTATTTATTTAATAATGATACCAAAAATCATTAAAATCAAAAATTTGTGTAGGCTACATATGAGATGAGAAATTTAGCATGTTTATATTTACTCTAAAATGGCTATTAGTTTAGTGACCCACTTATTTAATTTTTTAGAAAAAACTATTATATTCCTAGCTAAGTACATTATGAAAACTAAAATGGATGGTTTAGATTTACCTAAATCATTTAAATGGGGCCCACTTGGACCGGTTTCTTAAAAGAAAAATGAGGAACTAATTCTAACTTATCAAACATCTTCTATGTATGTGTGTTTATTGTTTTTTTTGGTTGGGGGGGGGGGGGGGGCGGTGTGTGGATGATTCTTAATCTAATCCAAGAATTGTATTTGTCCCTATTATTTTAACTAGGATACCCAAAATTATCTTGATTAGGTACATATGTGGGATACACTATTTTAAAAAGTAGAAAACAATGTATAAAATAAGGAAATTACTTATATCTATTTACTCAAGTATTAAAACACTATGAAATTTTATAGAATCATTTATCTATTAAAGAAGAGCATTTTGAAATGTATGAATGTTTGATAAAAAGCTTGTGAATTTATTAATCAATTAAATAATTTTTAACGAGGTTAATATTCACTCTTAAATGATTTTAATTTTGCGAGCCATGCAAGTCTCTAATTGGAATAATTCTTGGGATCCTACCTACATAAATGATGATGAATACAATGATTGGATTGGATTATTTTTCAATCATCAAGAAAAGCCCGAACTAAAAGGTTTCATAGAAATTTCTGTGAAACCAATACCATAAAATCATTTCCCTATATATATATATATATTCTCATGTGGTCTTAGTTGCAAGTAGCAACTCCATGAGGTTTTGCAAACCATGATGTTTCAATCAAATCCAAGCTAACCATATAAGATACCTATGTGGGCCACGACAAATTAATTTCATAAGATTTCTCAAAATACTTTTTTGAATATTGTGGCCCATCTAGGTTTCTGATTGTCTTGGATTTCATTGAACCAACATGATTTGCGAAAACTTAAGGGGTTGTAACTTACAACTGAGACCACATGAGAATACATACACACACAAAGCGAGAGAGAGAGAATCCACACTAAATATGCACGTATTTTTTATGATTTAGGGCAGTGATTTGTTTACCCTACTTCCAGAAAATTGAAGAAATCATCAACTATAATAAAAAAAATGTCTTTGATATTATTGATAAATTGAAGATATTATTGATAATGTATCTTTAATATCATTGAAAAATTGGAGATATTATCTCCTGTATTAATGATAAAAGTTGTAATAGACGAAACTATTAGTTTCTGACATGATAATTTATCAACCACCTACAAAAATAGTATTATTGGCAATATAATTGCTGATAGTGTTGGAATGATAAACTTTGGTAATTACCTAGACATAGTTCAAGGGCTTCTCTTTATCATTCAACAAATAACAGCTTCACATTTGGATGACTTGCATCTAGTAAAGTTCAAATTTGCATAATCGTATGAAAAAAATCTTGCCTCTAAACATAATTTTGAAGTTTTAGTACAAAGTTACATTTACCTTCAGCAATATGAAAATTTTAATTTTCATGATAGGAGTAAATTTGAAATTAAATAAATAGAGAGATGCTTTAGAATCTAGGGCTTTTAAAGTTGATAGAACAAAAACTGAATATATGAAATTTAATTTTATTAAAAAATAGACCCACAAATGAAGAATTTGTTGAGAGTGCAGATTGGGTTTTGGTATGTGAGATTTATAACTCAAGAGAATAAAGAAATTAATAAGGATGTTACCTATAGAATTCAAGGTGGAAAAATGACATTGTGCCTCTAAAATTTCATGTGATTATCGAGTGTCAATTAGATTAAATGGAGAATTTTATGGATTAGCTATAAGACCTGCTATGTTTTATGCAGACGAATGTTGGGGCAGTTAAAAAATAACATATATATAAAATGAATGTAGTTGAAATGAGAATGTTGAAATCGATAAGTGGTAAAACAAGAAAAGATAAAATTAAAAATGAAATAAAAGTAGAATTAAATTAATTAATAGGTAATAAAATGAGAGAAAGCAGACTTAGGTGGTTTGGCTAGTTTAAATGAAGGGCAGAGAGGGCACAGGTTAGACAGAATGAATTTATTACAGTAGAAGGTTATAAGAGAACAAGAGGTAGGCCAGAAAAAATTTGGTTACAGGTTATTAAGAAAGATACAACAAAGGTTAGGCTGAACGAAACTCAAGATCAGAAAGAAAGGTGCAACAGAATCCATGTAGCTAATTCCACGTAAGTAGAAAACATCTTTTGATGATGATGATGACATGCTATTAACATATCGTCAAAATAATTTCTAAACATAGTCTCTTGGAAGATGTTCAATGAGATTGGAATGACATAAAGATGATTAGCACACTCCTCTACAAGGCTAACATACAAAATTTGATAAACGTTCCTAACTCTTTCTATTCAAAACCAAGAAAATATGGAAATTTTAATCTCCTACTACCTCTACCTATTTTCTACCAGAGTTTTAATATGCTGTATAGACTTTCTTTTAAAATCTATATGTATGCCGTCTTCATTCTATATGAGTCATGCAAACTGGAACTGTTATGCAGGAGATGTCAGAAATTCTTTTGGAGTTGCTGATGTTACTGTTGAAGGAGAGGTAATAGCCCTTTTACTAGGCAATCATTGCTAACTTGAGAACTTCTTTGACCTATATCTGGTGCAACTGCATGACATACTTCTCTACTTATCCAAACTTCCTAAATGAGAGTTTTTGAATTGGAAAACTTCTATGTCTTTTAGGTCTATGTTGGACATCAATACCACTTTCATATGGAATCACAGAGGGCTTTGTGTGTTCCAGGCGAGGAGGGATGCATGACTGTCTATTCCTCAACACAGAATCCTTCATTGGTAAGTTTAATCAATAACTCCTTTTAATTTCATCTTTTACTTTCTCAAGAAAAATTCTTCTAACCTGTTAATAGTCACAGTTATTGATTTTTGATGTGTATACATGGCCTCAGGTTCAACAGTGTGTATCTGTGGGACTGAACCGTCCAGAACACAAGATCACTGTAAATCCCTAATAGCCTGCAATTTTTTTTTCTTTTTCATGTATAACTTGGATCTTGACAGCTTTTAGGGAACTTTCTTTTCTTTTGTTTTTTTTTTTTTGGTTAATTTTACAAAAAGGTGAATGTCAAGCATGTGGGAGGTGCATACGGTGCGAAGTTGAATAGAACTGGACCAATTGCAATGGCTTGTGCTATGGCTGCAGATATTTTGCAAAAGCCTGTTCGTCTTGTGCTAGACCTTGGTACGAATATGAAGGTAAGTTATCCAATATATGAATATAAAAATCTTTTAAACTACTACTTTTTGTAAGCATTCCATGGCAAGCAAGAACCTTGCTCCTGATCAGCAATGGAAATTTGATTGGAATAGAATAGAAATGATGTTAATAATATAGGGGATGATGTTAAACACAAAGTAAATAAGGTTAGAATAGATAGGGGGTAATGATTGGAAATACAGGTATTGATGGACAAAAAGTAGGATTGTTATAGAAAGTACATCTCAAATCAAGCCTTGAAAAATGGAATTTTCCAAGGAAATCCATTCCATGTAGTGGTTATTTACAATTGCAGATTTTTATATGATAGCTTTTTTTTATCATTTGGTTTAGGTATGGTTTGGTAAATGCCATGAAACTAAATATCAGAATATTTTCCATCAAAGCATACTGATCTATCATTAAGTTTCATGACATTTATTTCAATATAAATGTGCTCTCTGTCCCTGTGTGGGCCTAGTTGTGTATTCTAGCACATCATACTTCAGGAATCTAAAGATGGACATTTCATTGTAAAGAAAAAGTTGCTTCTGTAAAGTATGGATTAGGTTTAGAATTGTATAACAGAAGAAGTCAAAAAAGGAAGAAAGGGGGAAAAAAGAAGAGAGAGAGAGAGAGAGAGAGAGAGAGAGAGAGAGAGACAGAATGAAATGGGGAATAATAAAGTATTGGGAATTTTTATAATTAGTTTGTGTTTGAATCGGTGGAAAAAGGAGAGGAAAAGAGGAGGCAAAAGGGGAATATGAACAAGTGGTGGAAAAGAGAAGGAATGATGTGGTTTTTGTGACAGGTGATAATGATTGAAATAAAATGAATAAAGATAAAATAAATATGATTTTTGGATGAAAAGATGGAGAATAATGATTGGAAATATAGTCTTTTACAAGTAAACAAACACACCCTTGGCTGTGGTAATATCCCTGCCAAATCAATAAAATGGTGATAAAAAGCATCTTTTGCAAGTATAGTGCTGATAAGTTCGGTCTATTAGTGATAAATCAGTGATATGTCAAAAATATCTTTTAATGGTGCCTTGTTATCTATTTCAGCCCTATATTGTATCCTTGACCTCCATCATTAATTTGTCAATGACATTGATATGCTAAACTTTTTCTCTGGCTAAACAATGATTATGGTTGTAAAATTGTGAAAGATGGTACTACTTGAAGTTCAAATTTTTTGCTGCTAAAACCCATTTAGGTCTCCCTTTTACTTAAAAGTATTGTCGAAGATTGTACTACTTGATGTTGAAATTTTTTGCTGCTAGAACCCATTTATGTCCTCCTCTTAATTAAAAAGTTTCGTCTTCACCCATTTGGATAGAGGAAGACCAAGTATGGCGAGGGGATTTCTTAATTGAAAAATCCATAGAGGCATCACACTAGCCTTATCATTGCTAATCATTGAATGCCAGTTGTACCTACTTGTTTCTTAGGTAAGCATTTGAGTGGTTTTCTTAGGGTTGATGTACGTAGAGAGAGATCACATTGTCTTTATTGTTGCTAATCAAACTTCACTGACACTAGTCCCTGAGTACCCTGACTCCCTATGTGTTTCTACTTCAAGATAGGTGTTTAAGCATTCAATATTTTAAGAAAATTATTTAGACTTTATTTTCTTGGTTTTCTGGAAACTAGCGTATCTTTCTTTTTTCCTTCTTTCAGGAATAACTTTTGACTTTGGAGCATAAATAGTAGAACCTTTTAAAAGTAAGGAGCAGGAAATGGTCAAAGTAATAACATTTTCAGTTTTTGTTTCCTTTTGGAATCATGTAATGCTACACATGCTCATAAATAAATAAAGATTACACAAAAGAAATTTTTACCATTTTGATTCATTATATTTCTAAATGTAAGGATGAGATGATACATGCACACTGGAAGCTTTCGCATCGCAATTGTTTTGTATGTAATTCTTTCTTGTTTATGTTAATGTAATGGCTCATGAATGTGTTGTTTCTGTTTTTCTAACTTGCATTTTTTACTATTTTCATAACTTTACGAAAATATCTGGCAATTTATGATGCGATTCAGTTTGAATACTTTACCAATTATAAAACAGAACAATTTTGGGTACCTTCACCAATTTTTTAATCAAATGGTCATTTGTATGTCTCCAAAGATTGGTGTGGCATAATAAACATCATGCGATGTACATTGATTTACCTTATATATTCTATGTTGTAAAACTCACCAAGCCATTTCAAGTTGCTGAAACTTTTTATTATGTATTTACAGCTTATAGGTGGACGCAGTCCCTACTTCTGCAAATATAAGGCTGCAGCAAATAAGGATGGTCGTATAAAAGCAATTCAAATGACCATTTTCAATAATCAGGTTGGTTCCTTTCCAATAGTTTCTATAATGGCTTAAAAATCCTTGAAGTCATATCTCTTTTTGGTCTGTTGGCTGCCCATTAGAAACAATGCTTGGATAATTGAAATTCATCATATCATTGTGTCTCAGTCTCACATTGCCTAAAGAACAAATTCATTCCCCATTTCATGCAGGGTGCACATATTGACTTTGATTTTCCAAATCTGTCCGGCCTTCCTATTTATGTGGATGGGACCTATAATGTTGAAAACTGGGAAATTAAAGGGCGTGTCGTGAAGACCAATCTGCCAGCATGTACCTTTATGAGGGGCCCAGGTATGTCTGTTTTAATGCTATCCACTGCCTGCAGATCTTCCTAATGCATGACATATATAATTCTGGATAGGTGACACTGCCACTGATCATCAAGTACTTGGGCACTGTTTTGCATGGTTTATATGGATCCATTCCTCCCCCAACTTCTGTACAGCCTGATTCTAGATGCCAAATAAATTTACAGCCTTCCTGGTTCATTAAGCCAATTGAATTCAAATCCAATATTGATTCTTGTATCTGAATCAAGAAAGATCCAGGTTAAATTCCTTGAAAACATTCTAATCTAGTTTTACTGATATTTGACCTGAAACCTTACTTTATTGACAGCCTTGTTCCAATGGGCTGTTCGATGACATGTACTTCCAATCCCAACCCTAATTTTTTTTATCATTATATATATTCCAAGGTGCTGTTTGGTGATGCCTACTTCCGTGAAAAATTTCAATTCGCATGGATGTACTTCCCATATCAACCCTATTTTTTTTATCATTATCTATATTTTCAATTATTAATTATTATCTATTTTAACTTTATTCACTTTAGATTGACATTACTTTTATGTTGCTGACATCAATTTTCCTTTCACACAAGTCCATTCCAAGCAAATCCATTCAATTGAATAGCCCCTAAATAAATGGCCTATTTGTTGCTTATTTAGAAATCATTTGTGACTTCTTGAACATGAATCTGTGACAGTATTTGTTGAGGCAACAGTTATGGTGGAAACGATTTTGGAGCATGTATCACATGAAGTTAATGTAGAGTCAACCGTTGTCCGAGAACTTAACATGTATGACAAGGGGGATTTTGCACTGTGTGGTCAACATCTTGTTGATTGCAATGTAAAACTTTTGTGTCATAATCTTCAGGTACTTGTCATTCAGTTTATTCATTTATTTTGGCTTTTTGTACTGCTGGTACAGCTCTCAATGATAACACTGTCTACTTGTTTGTTTAACATTTTAAATTGTTACATTTTTCTACTTGTATCCACTTTTCACAATAGTGGTATAATAGAGCATATGTTTGTTTAACATTTAAATTGTTACATTTTTCTACTTGTATCCACTTTTCACAATTGTGGTATAATAGAGCATATGTTGATGCTCTGGATTTGTATGTGCATGCGTGCATGTGTTAATATTGGATGGTGATTTCACTACCAGAGGTATATTAGGTATACATCTAGAAAGTGATGGAATTCTTGGATGAAAATTGAAGATACATCTAGTGTTTTGAAAAGATCAAACTGAATTTTCGTCTATAATAAAATTTCTTTGCATAAGACCCAATCGTGTCTTGTTTAATAGAAGTAAAATAATTCACATGTACCAAAAATGAGTTTCGAAATGTGCTAAATTAGAGATTATATAAGCAAATGTTAAGCGAATATATTAAACAAAATATAGTACAGAAAAGTCTCTTTTTCTAATAGAGAATGGTTCTCTACTTTTGTAGTTTGCTATAAATAAATACGTTTTAAATTTTTCCAAAAATTCATGGAAACAGACGCAACTTACAAATTAACCCTGACTCATCCTTAGTTCCAACTTCCAAGCACCTAAAATGTGGCCATATAATATATTCAAAATATAGAAAGATTTTTTTTTTTTTTGGCATATTGAAATATTACTTGATAGAGATAGGTCTGTTATACCATTTGGCTGATGTGCCTAAAAGATAATCTTGAGAGTATGTCACAAGATATGATTGATATCATGAGTAATAGTTTTATGTTTTGTAATTAATATCTAAGTATTGCACATCACTACAAGAGAAATGCTAAAATCATTACTACAATAACTCGTGTGAGAGAATGCTTTTGTATGTTGTTTTCGTGCCTTGAAGGGACTATCCATGTTTC
>JAYJMB010018058.1:0-43405 GCA_036873735.1 Pouteria campechiana
ACTAATTACTCCTCGTGGGATCGACCCTTACTCACACTACTACAAAAAATTAGATTGGAGCAAGGTTCTAAATTTGGTGTGCCCACGACAGCACCACCAATTCAAGTTCAGAAGTTAATTCATCTTCATGGATGAACATAAAGCTGATTCTAATGTGGTAATCTTCTTGATCTCCTTTTGTTAGTAATAGTCAGCTAAATTGTGCTTTATGTTTATTATCACTGTCACTTACACTTTCGTGTAACATGCTTTCTTGCACTTCCCATGTAGCAAGTGCCTTCTTATTTTTCTGGAACTTCTTACTGCTGTGATTGTTGTTATCTTTCTTTTTTGGATATGGGTTTTACTTTTTGTTCTATTGCTCCCCTTACCTATTATCTGGTTCTTGGCAATCAAATCACATGTGGCCAGGCTTGCCATGGTTGTAACAAGTAGGGACTTTCTTTCTCTTATCCTTGCTTGTGAAGTTTCTAAAATTGTTTCCAGTTTTCTTCTTGAACATAACCTTGAATTTTTTGCTTAGCGTTGTCATGTCATCATCATTTTCAACTTGTTGAAGCTTCACTTTGAGATTCATCATCTTACTCAGCTCTCAAGGCAATGTCTCTCTTTCCTTTTGGCTCTTCAGGAGCCTTCTACTTCATAAGGACTTCATGGGTTATGAGAGAACCCATATATTCCTCCACTGTCATCTTGTCTAGGTCTTTTGCCTCCTAGATTGTTGTGACCTTTGTCATCTATTATCTTGGCAAAGATCTAGAGGTCTTCTTCACCATGTTAGGTTGTTTGTATTTTCTCTAAGGTCCTTTAACCCATTGGTGATCTTTTGAAACCTCTCAAACATTTCTGATATTATTTCATTATCCTACATATGAAAGGTTTCATATTCCAACATAGGTATATTAATTTTAGTCTCCTTAACCTAGTTAGTTCCCTCTTGTGCAACTTGTACTTTGTCCTAAATCCCCTTGATGGAATCACAAGAGGAGATCTTTTCAAACTCCGACAGGGATAGAGTGCAGTAAAGGCAGTTCTTTGCCTTGACATCTCCCCATACAGCAAGTATGTCCTCTTTAGTAAATTTATCTTTGGTATTGAGAACTATTTTGTCATTCTTGATAATGAAGTATAACTAGTGGTTTGTGGCAATCATGAAGTTTTGCATTTGCATCTTCCAGTACTCATAGTTGGTATCATTAAAGAATGAGGGTTTGAAAGTTAACTATCCCTCGGCAAAGGTGTTGTGGAAATTTGTGGCCATCAGGATCACTTCAAGCATTTAAAATGTCTAGTAACTAAGAGTAACTATTGAACCTGCTCTAATACCAATTATTGGTCCAATGAAATAATTAGCTCAAGACGGGGGTTAATTGAGTTTTTAAATTTTTATGGCCAAACTAAAATCAAGTGCTGAAAAAAATTAGAGACAGAGTCATACAGCACAAAGCAATTGGTATTTTTATAGTAGTTCAACCCAACTCGGTACCTACTCAACTCTCTGAGTCAGCCTCTCTTGCTGCACTCAAGTTCCACTAATCACCTGTTGGTTTTACAAGCTCACCAATAAACTTTATAATTATTGATTTTCAAGCTCACCAACAAACTTATATAAATCACTTAGCAAGTCTCTCTACTTACTGTAATAAAAAATATTCCTAATAACAGAAAGTTTTTTGTATAGAGAAATGTATCTTACTCAGGTAGAGATGTATAAGAATTTAAAGCAACAATAATGAAAGATTTTACACTAAAGCTCAACTGATTCAAGTTGAATGCTTCTTAGAAGAAAACCTTTTTGGAGAATAAATGCTCTTTCAGTTCTTTCAATAAAATCTTTCACTCTTGGAACATCCTCTCTTTACTCCTTTTAAGCTTGGATTCGAAATCTGCCAATTAGAGAAGTGACGTTCATTAAATGCGAGCGAATCATTAAGATTTTTTTACCATTGAAACATTTTTATGGTTTCATATTGTTTGGAATGAGCACATCTGGAAAAAAAAAAAAGAGAGAACGCTTTGTCTAAAACTTGGCTGTTGGAGTCATTTGCAATCTCGGATTGCATGAGATGATAATTTCGGATAGTGTTAAGATAATACAGCTTGTGACCTTTACATTCGAGACTAACTGGCTTCGTCTGTAATTCTTCGGTTCATCCAGGATAAGTTCTTCGGGCTATGAAATGAATTTGGACAGTGTGAAAATGCTCAACTTGGCTTGGCTTCATCCAGAATAACAATTTCGGAACGAGTTTGGTTCGTTGAAAATGGTATTGAGTTTCCAGAGTCTTGACTTCATACTTCTACTTTGTCTGAACTTGGCTTTTCGTTCAAATATATCTTCACAACGTCCCTGCTTAGTTCCACAATGTTCAAACCTTTGCTTGCGTTCGGAACGTGGCTTCATTTCGTTCAAACTCAGTCTCTTTCCTTTTGAAGTATGTTTTTGTCTAAACTTAGGCATTTGTCTTATTTACTTCAGTAGCATTTGAGAGTGTGTCCAAAGTGACTTTGAAGTGCATGAATGATGTCAGACACGTCCTTAACCGTGGATCATGCCTTAGATGCTTGAATCATGGCATTGAGCATTTAAATTTTCTTCCTGATTATCTGGTGGATCTTATCTCTTATATTATCTTTTATGCATTGTCCACTTAATTCAAGTTATTTTCTTAATTATATCATTTGTTATTGAACACTTAGGAAAATAATAGTCAGTAGCTTAGCTATTCACTCATATGCTTTTGTTCATCATCAAAACTTAGTTGATTAGTTATATCATCATCAAAATCAAACTAAGTAAAAGAGGTTTGGTTCAATAGGTAAAGGAAACCAAGCTTAAGAAGGACAAGTTTATTTTTTAGAGTGTGTCTCACAAACAAATTATCAAGTTGTTTATGTCACCTAGACTTAGAATCTAGAAGAGCAATATTAACTGTTGGAGTATCTCACAGATAATTTGCTAATTTGTTTATGCTCACTTGAGCTGGAATTAAGAAGAACAAGTGGATATTTGTTGGAGTATATCTCACGAATAGCTTATTAATTTGTTTACGCCCCCTAGGGCTGGAATCTTGGTGTACTATTTGTAATTCTATTATATGAAACTAGGCACAATGGGTGTGGACAGTTGCTCGAACCACTATATATTGTGTCTTTTGTGTGTGATTGTTTTATATTCTTGCATTCAATTGTTTATTATTCATTTTAGTACAATTAGCACACTAACACAAAAAAGGGAAGTTGATCCAATAGGAGTTAAATAAAAATTTTTATAAACTCAATTCACCACTCCCCTCTTGGGTTAAACAAAGCCAATGAGACTCAATAATTTCAACCTTTGCCTTGGGATACCAACAAAATATAATATAAAATTAATGTAATTACTTACCTTAAATAAATTTAACATGCAAGTTTTGAACAATATAAAGTATCAATCTCATTTTTTAACCTGAAACTACCTAAAAAAAATTTTTAATTGCCTTAAAATGGAGTTAAATTTTTACAAAGAATGTTAGATTTAGAATTGGATTAGAATTTTTAAAAACAAAATTATGATTAACTTAACTTTAAGTCAACCCGACCAAGGTTGATCAGTAGTGTGGACTATGGAGCCGAAGTAGATTACCATGGCGCTTTTGGGATACTTTCATTTCCTAGAGATCACGTCTAATTCTCCCAGCTTCATTCACTTTTGACGTCCTAAGCGTCTAACCCTACACTTCCCATGCTTGAAGGCCATTGATCAAGTGACTATGACCATTTTTGTGGGTAACAAGCCCAGTTTTTATTCTTTGCCCTCTTTAAAAGTAATTGCCATCACACCCTTTGGGAGTATATGGGCATTTTCATAACTTTCATTTCCAATTGTTACCGTCCTCTTTTGAACATATAGTGTGATTTCCATGCGCCCAAGCAGCATTCACACACGACTAAAAGAACGGCTACACGGAATACACGCGTTCGGACGAGAAGGAATTTGCATGTGAATATTTTAATAAGACAAGCACTTAAATATATAGAGAAGAGGTCCACATCATAAGTAAAGTGCCGCCTAACGAAAGGGTGGTTAGATGCTACTCGGCCAGCTAGTATTTGACACATGGGCATTTGGAACTTACTCATGCCTGCCATCAATACACATTGAAATGGATTAAAAATTCGATTGGGATTACCTGCTTAAATACGACGGCTGGGGATGCATCATTCTAACCATTGCTTAGATGTCCACCATGAGTTTGATTCTTGAATGACAAGCCATACGTGCAAGTTGGTTGATATCCAAGTGCACGCGTATCATTATCCATCTCAGTCAAGAGTATTGACATATGCCTCATGCCAAATATGGAAACACCGCTTATTTCTCTTCTCCCTACGCCAGCAGCAACCACCAAACCTCGTGCAATCGACCAATAGTTCAATCTACTCACTCCCATTTTGGACAGAATTTTCAAGCACCAATCCAAATCCAAATATCCCTCATTATTTATATGCTTAGTGATTTAAGATTTCCATTTTTTCAAAGGTAGTAATTCTCCTTTTGACAAATAAAATTTGAAGGATTCAACGGTCTAAATCCATCAAGATAACACTCACTAGTATAAGGTTTTTCTTATAATAAAAAACATTGGATTTACCTAGTGTGATTAATCTAAAGATAAATAAATAATTTGGACATTTTAATTGGGCTATTTTTGTCTACACGTGTGGTTTCTGCGTGCATGAGTTACTTTCTCCAGGCCATCACTAGTGCTCAGAAACTTTGGGAAAGCAGCAAATCTGGCCGTGCTGAAAATCCCAGAACTATCCAAAAAACGCATCCAGAACTTTCGTTCTCTCGGTTGCGCTCCATTGTGAGTTAACCCCGCCTGTGATGACAATGGTTTGTTGCTGTAGAGTTGTCATATCAGATTTGAGAGAGATCAAGACCGTTGAAATCTCTGAATCAGTGCTGAAAGTTTCCGAATTTGAATTAATCTTGACACTTTAGGAGAAACCATCTGATTGAATAAGTTTCAATCTTCCATCATCCATTTAGTAGAAACGAGTTGGATGCATGGGCGATTCATATGGAGTGACTTTGAAGAGAGATCCAGGGCCGCATTTGATGGATCTGATTACTGCGCGTGGTTTCCAGATTTGAAGCATATGAGTCACCACCATTTTAAAAGACTGGGAAAGTCACGGTTCCCAGCTGCTTCGTGGATGTATAATGACTATAATCTCCCAACTGCCCTTTTCACAGGTCTGCGACAGCAACACCAACCCCGGCCAGAGCTACCAACAATCTTACTCACCAGATCGTAAAACGTCTGGGAGTACAAGAATGTAGGAGTCCACTGCATTAGTCTCAGAAGCTCAGTGATCTAGTCATGGTTTTTTAACTTTCCCTCTGACTCTTATTTACAGACATCAGAATCTGGCAACCCATTTCCCAGGAACCCAAACCCATCGTGTTAAATATCCTTTTCTTACAGAACCAACTCAAAAAAATTCAATGTTTGAGGATATTTAATCCTAAAGACAGAAATCCTCCAAACCCACGTATCAGAAGGCGAAAAACTCATTTCCAAATTCGTATTTTTAGCAGGGGAATCACTTCCACCGGGTTTTGAAAGTTGAAAACCTTGAATCAGATCATTTCGTCAGCTAGAAAGGAAGGTTATTGCTTTCCAAGGTAAACCACATCTAAAGTTTTTGCAAAGTGTCTTGTGAATAGCAATGGAAATAATCCCTTGAATTTTTACTAGCTTTGATATGTATTTACTATTCCTTTTTCTTACAGGAGAAGGACATGGAAGGTGTGACTGGGAAGGTAAAGGAACCAGGAGATGGTGCGTCTTCGATCTCATCTCCTAAGCCGATGGAGGGATTGCATGACGTTGGGCCGCCTCCATTCCTGACGAAAACATTCGAAATGGTCGAAGACCCATCGACCGATTCGATGGTGTCGTGGAGCCAAGCTCGCAACAGTTTCATTGTGTGGGATTCACACAAGTTCGCTACTAAGCTCTTACCCAAGTACTTCAAGCACAGCAATTTCTCCAGCTTCGTACGCCAGCTTAACACATACGTAAGCACTCAGGCAATGTGTTTATGATGCAAGTTTCATAATATTCTTGAATAAATAGTCTAATTGGGTGCAAAAATCTCTTGAAACTTAGTGCAACTGATCAGAACCGTCCATTTTGCTTTATTGATTTTGCTGGATTCTAACATTTTTGGTTCTGACATAGAAGATTGGATGCCGAAATTGTCTTCTCTCTGAGGAATCCAATTTTTTTAATTTAGAATAAAATCATTAAAATTCGAGGATTCATGTGATGAAGTAAATCTGATTTCTTGAGGTACAATCTTTTTGACCATTGGCTTTTGGAAATCTGTGTTTGAATCCTTGGGGTTGGATGGAACAGCATTTGCTGCATTTGATTGCATAAACTGAATCCATGCAATTAAATAACGAGGAAACAAGAAAAGAT
Source organism: Pouteria campechiana (assembly GCA_036873735.1). Classification (NCBI taxonomy): domain Eukaryota; kingdom Viridiplantae; phylum Streptophyta; class Magnoliopsida; order Ericales; family Sapotaceae; genus Pouteria; species Pouteria campechiana. Next base: position 6,477 of record JAYJMB010018058.1, read on the forward strand.
TAATGGTCTTTCTTTAATCCTAGTCTCTAGCCCTCAAAATTTATTGAATTTCCTCCAAATGTAGCATGATTTCTGGGTGCTATTTGGATATTTCTTTAGAATCGGTACATATCATTCTAGCCTAGGAAATTACCTACCAAGAAACATAGCTGTTAAGATCATTTTTTGATCCACACCAAAAAGTATGTATGTTCTACCGCTGCATGACTAGGATGGAGTAAAATAAGAAGACCTTATTTTCTAGTGGCACATGAAACGCGAAACAGGAAACTACAATCTTGTTATCTCTACCTTAAATTGACCGGTAACTGCAATTTGAATCGATGGTGAGTCTAAACTCGTAGGAATTTTGATAAGATTAGAGCCATATGGATTGGTGGTTTAAATTGTCTCTGAGGCATAAGACAAAAGTAATTTGGAAATGATGCTTGCAGGGTTTTAGGAAGGTTGATCCGGATAGATGGGAATTCGCCAATGAAGATTTTCTGGGTGGGCAAAAACACCTACTGAAGAATATAAAGAGAAAAAGTCATGTCTCTCAAAGCGTACAGCAGCCAGGGATGGGGGCATGCGTCGAGTTGGGACAATTTGGGCTCGAAGGGGAAATGGACAGACTGAAAAGAGATCGGAACATATTGATGATGGAAATCGTGAAGCTCAGGCAACAACAGCAAAGTTCTCGAGAGCAGCTAGTTGCCATGGAAGAAAGGTTGCAAGGCACAGAAAGGAAGCAAAGGCAGATGATGGAGTTCCTGGCCCGGGCGCTCAAGAACCCTACCTTTGTCCAACAACTGATGCAACGCCATAAACAGAGCAAGGAATTGGGTGTTGCCGGGAAGAAACGGAGATTGCCGTCTGCCGTTAGTGCAGAAAACTTGCTCGGCTTGCAAGGTGAAGCAGTTGAGACAGTAGGCGTGCAGGCGCCAAGTTACACTCATCAGGTGAAGGAAGAAGTGGCAACCGAAGATGAGATTGAGACGTTGTTCTCTAGCATAGATAACGAATCAATGAGTTCTAACAGAAATCCAGCCGACGTGGCGCCAAGTTCCGGCAACACAGATTTTGGATCTGCATATGATATAGCATGGGAAGAACTGTTGAACGAGGATATACAAGCAGAAAATGTAGAAGAAGAGGCAGTGGATGGGGATCAAACAGAAATCGATGCGGAAGTGGAGGATTTAGCAGCAAAGCCATCAGACTGGGGCGGCCAAGATGTGCAGGTGTTGGCAGAGCAGATGGGATTTCTGAGCTCTAGACCCTGATGCAAAACTTGATGACACGAACAATGCTGCTGGAGTAGTGCTTGAAGCATTCTTTTACTCGATTTCCCACCATGTCCGAGTGCTTCAAGCATTCTTTTAATCCTTGATTTGCCACTGTGTCGGCCTCTGCACCTTGTTCCTTGTAGCCAAATGCAATCAAGGGAGGGACCTTCGTCCTTGTTTGTAGCCAAATGCAATCAAGGGAGGGTGTTGGTTTGTAACTTTAACCCAAACGATTCCGTGTGTGGATGAATGATGCAGATAACATCTTTGTGAACGATACGTGTCAACTGCAATGCTCCTTTCTGTTTTTTTTCCCATGAAAACTGTTGCCGGCATTGCATCTCTTCCTTAGCTTTATTCTATCGTCTACTTTAACCTGATGTGCTCAAAAATCCCGTGCCCCGTACGCCCCGCCCCTGCACACTGGGACGGTTAGAATCAACATTTCTCCATTTTTTGTTGCTTAGTTCAATTTTTTCGTGTCGCTTTGCAGACGAAAAGAAAAATGTAAGAGCTTGGTAACGGGGGACGATAAACCGCAAGGACGAGCGAGCAGAGCCAAAAGATGTGGATTACACCTTTCGTGCCTGTCCTGTAGATGACACAAGAATCCTTGGGAAATCTAGTAAACCTTTCAAGCACAAAACTTTCTCAGGTAAGCGTGGTTACACCTCATTACCCTTGAAAAGCAAAACAACGATATCAGTGTTTTTAACTTCCATTTCCTTGTTCAACAGCTTTGAAATCTGAGATAAACCAACCGCGCTATAGCTGCTTATGAGAAAATGGAACTATATGTTACAGACCGAAATTGAAAACGTAATATGGTTACAACAAAACGTCGGGACCATCTGAGTCCCAGTAAGCATGGAATAAACATCTTGCAGAGATGGGCTATAATTTTCTGGTAAACCTGCACCGAGCTACTTGTGCTGTTGTAGATGAGGATGATGATGACATGGTACATCTATCATTTTCTTCTTTGTCCTCATTGAATGCTTGCATCATTGAGCTTTGAATTTCATTGAATCTTCGCCGTTTTAAATGCTGTTCCTCTGGGGTACCATGTTCAAGATTAGCAAGCTCTGTCAAGTCCTCATCGTCAACAATCTTGTTCAGCACTGCTGAGCAACGGGGAAAAAATCGCTTCCCAAGCTCCACTGCAACATAAAATTGTTAGAATTTTCAAAAGATTGACAGATTCCAGATAGCACCTCTATCAAAAAATTAAACAATTAAAACTAGCAAAGCAATGATCATGCATGTTTCCATATTAGGGCCTATGTTGCACTCCAGCAAATATAGGTTACTTTGGCTTCTTCTTATCCCTCTTGCTTTTTGGTGCATTATACCATATGTTTTCCAAATTTACACAAAAATTTTGTGGTTGTCAATCCTTCTAACTTGAGAAATGGCTGTAGATCAGGCTCAGTAATGAGTAGCTCTCGGGAGGCCAGATTTGAATTGGCCGTTCAGAAGTGTCTGCTCTTTATCAGCAATTAGGTCTTCTTAGTGACCTGGATTGTTTGGCATTCCCCATTATCGACATACTCCAGAATCATTTTAAGACCTTTGGCTGGAACTTGGTGCAATGGATTGACAATGATAGCACCTTGGGTAATTCTAAAACTGTCATCTCTCATGGACAAAGGAAAACAAACAGCATGCCAACGGTCAACAGGAGTACACTGTAATAAGCAGAGTATCATTTTCATACTGGTTTCTGTCTCTAGCTGTTCATGAACAGCCTAGTGCAGTACCTTTAGATTTTCAGCAATAAAAGCAGTTAATCTCATGTTCCAGCTTCCAACTATGAGATGGCCCACAACTGTATATATTTCTTACCAAATGATATAAGCAATCTGGTAATCTGGAGAATTACAACTAGACCGTGTTTAGCAGGGCTCAATCAGACAGGACCAGGATAGTGCAGTAGGTGTTCTATTCATCACAGGGTCCAACAACAGAAAACTTTGGATTACTGGAACTAGTTCAACATGCATGTTTGGTGTTGGTATTGAAGCACATCTTGCAGTTTTCAATGAAATAGATAATTCTATGAAACTACCCTGCAAAGGAACTTGGGGGAAGCAACACAAGAAATACATACCAGTTTTAGACAGTGCTTGAAGCCTTGCATAATGCTCCTGCCTCATCTTGAAGGGAACAACGTTCAAATCCACAGGCACAGCTGGGTTAGCAGGCAAAGTTGCATCCACTTGTGCAAGTTCCATTGCAACCCTGGCTTCCTCAGGGAACAAGATCTTTGCCAAAGCAACTGCAAAGAAACAATCATCATCAGCTCAAATTAATTAATGAGTGCCAATGCAGGGATAGATGACACTATGCATGACCAGTGAAGAACAAAACAGAGCATTTGAAGAGGTTGTTCTCATTTAGATTCGTGATTCATTGTGTTGTTCTCATGATTAGCTAAACAGCTCCCAGCAGCACAAAAGGACATATGGAATGTTCATGTTTAACTTGGCCTCAATAATAAAAAGATTCAGCCAAAATTCGATTAGAAAAAGAAATGACAGAATTTCTTACATGTAAAAAGTCCATGTGTAATACAGTCCATTTGGGAATGAGGAAAAAAGGTGAGAAAAAAAAGGAATATGGTAAAGTGAAGGAAAAGGGAGGGAAAGTGAATAAAGATAAAATCTAGAAGCTTTTGTATGAAAAGATGGAAAACAATGATTGGAAGTATAAATAATGATGAAAAGAAGTAGGTTTGTTAGGTAGTTAAGATGTTAGATCAAATTAAATGGAGCGAGAACACGGGGTGGAAAAGGGTGACCCTTTTTTCCCCATTACCAAACAGAGCCTAAATAAAATGGGTTAAAAATGACTGCTTACACATCATTTGTAAAAGCTACATGTTATTGATGGTGAAGACAAAATAGTAAGCTAAATAATTAAGGTCCGTGCATACATGGACAATATTAAAGGCTAATCGTCACATAGAATTGCCTGAAATTTTCAGGAAATTCGTCAATACACTATTACACTGAGTTATATTTTGCTGAATGTTTTCAATGAATAGTGCCATTGGCTATGCAGTATGACTTTATAAGCAAAAGGTTTTCTGTATCGAATGTTTCATTAACAAATATTAAATTCTATTGATTGAAAAATGAGTTTTATTTTCTAATTTTCTCTTCAAGATTACAGAGTTTTGAACGGCCAAGCAATCGAATGAGCAATTTTGAAGGCAAAAGAATTTCTAAATAAAGTTTTGCTAACAGTGGATGTTCTGTTGTATTCACTCATATCACCAAGGCAATATGATATATTTGTAGAACAGAGAACCCCATTCATTCCAGGTATGAATACCATTGGTAAAACAACTTTGTGCATTTCTATGCAGTGATGTGTCTCGTGGCTCATCATCATATGCAAAGCATTTTAGGAAGGACAATCTAGTATGTCAGAATTGTCAGGATAGGGATGGAAGGATTCAACCATGGCAAAGGGATAATCTTTATTATTTGATTTCTCAGGTTGAATTGCCCATTTCAAAAGTAACCAGTTGGAAGCTTTGGGTTGGCCAGTCATTGTGATTTACACCATGCTACAAATGCAGAATGACGCCCTAGTTTGGACATCTTAGATTGACAAACATGCATGCCCCATGCTGGATTTCTATTGCATCTTGTAACAACTTGTGTGAAAAATTGTCAGAAGTTTGGTATCAATACTGAAGTCAGATATTTGATAACTGGAAATTAAATCAAGCTCTTAATAGCAAAAAAAATTTCCATGGTTTTTTCTATTTTATTTGTTTTCCTATTAGGCAAGGAACTCAAAAGTGCATATGCTCAGAGATAACTAAGGCAATAGAAGATGACAGCTCAGCAAGAGGAAGGCCCTCCTTAGCATGGATTTTTTTTTTATTTTTTTTATCATGAAGAAGTCCTTAACGGTAAAAATGGCATGGAAACAGGAATGGAAAAATAGCATTCTTGGGGAAAAAAATAAGGAAGCAAGTTTACCACACATGCGCGTGCACGCACGCACGCACGCACTTACTTCCAATCATTGCCCCTATATTTCCATTCAACTAGCCATTTTTTTCTTTTCTTTTTTTAAAAAAAAAAAAAAAAAACTTTCTTGGTCCTTAGGGTGAGTTTGGTAATTAGTAAAAGAGATTTTCAGAATTTAAGTAGCAACTTTCAATAATTCAATAACTTAGTTTAATTTATCCCTTTTTTAATGAAGAAAAGGGGAGGGAGCCACCTTTCCCTTTTCACACCGCTTTGATTGATGTACTCAAAAACCCTACTTTTTACTCATAAATACAGTTATTTTAAATCATTGAACCTATATTTCCATTCAAAAACTCCTTTTCTCCCCTGAGTATGTGTTTTGGCAGTTGAGAAAAGGGGTGGATAATCTCTTCTCCTCATTTTCCTTCTCCCTAAAATTCTTACTTTTTTTATCATTATTACTTATATTTTAAATCATTACGTACCATCTTTTCATCCGAAAAGCCTATTTATTTTATTTTATTTACTTTATTTTTAACCATTTCTCCTTATCATGTCATATCATTTCCACTCTTTTTCTCCACCTTTCCATATTCTATGTTTTCCTCTTTTCATCTCTTTCCCCAATTTCCAAATGGAACCTTATTAATTTTATTTCCAAGTACTATCTCCTATTCGATCACATCATCTCCACCCTTTGTCTACCTCTCCAGATTCAGTTTTCTCTCCTCTGTTCTTATTTCTGAGATAGTTGGAAATAAGAAAAAGGGAGGAAAAGGAGAAATCTTAAATGAGCTGATAGGATAGATGGGTAATTATTACAACTAAAGTGACTAGAGACAATTATATATGCATCTGGGATAGAAATATAGGGGGTGATTAAGGGTAGGTAAATGCCAAATCAATTAAAAACTGATTAAGAGGAAGAGGAAAGGGGATATCCTACTCTTTTCCTTATTCCCAAACAAAGCCAAGGGTAATCATTACTCCAAGAATACACTCCAAATCTCATGTCAATCCCCATAGTAGGGGTGCAAATTGGGTACATTTATATAACAGGTTGGGTTGGCGTTCAGGGGTGCAAATTGGGTACATTTATATAACAGGTTGGGTTGGCGTTCTCCCAACCTTACATAGATGGTGGGTCGGGTTAGCCACATCCCAACCCTACATATATGATGGGTCGGGTTGGCCTTGGCCCAACCCTAACCTTACCTTTTAACATCTATGAATATAGAATACAAATTTATAGTATTCACTCAAACACCCATTTATTCCTAACAGCAATATTCAAACACCTATATATTAATAAAATACATAAGTATACCACCTGAACAAAAAAACAAAAAACCGTAACTTCTAAAATTTGAAATTCATTCACACATGTTAAAGTTTCAAACTCTAAATAAACAAAAAACCGTAACTTCTAAAATTTGAAATTCATTCACACATGTTAAAGTTTCAAACTCTAACAAGCAAATTTGAAACTTAAGGCCATGATATCACATATTCAGCATTTGACAACAAAAAAAATTTTATCATACGCTTAGACTCTGCACAAAAATCTAAGGTCTTTTTGCATCAACTTCACCATCAAACACAACCTTCATTCCAGCAATTGAGATGCACATTAGGCATTGCTCAGTAGGTACAAGTAAATCAGAAAACCAAGAATAGTTCCCAAGATAAAGAGCTTAGAGGAATAATACAAAATACAATTTCTGTATTATGTTCAGATGTAGTGACAAATTGAATTCTAATAATGTGTCTAGCAATTGAACAAAATCAAACATGCTCCAGTTTGCTTCAGAAGCATTCAAAGGTCTGTCCTCCTCATTGCAAATATATAACTCAAATTTTGGAGTTGAATCTCCTTGGAAGAACAACATTTCCTAGATCATCTCACGATGTATTTTACTTGTCCATCCAAACAGGTGTTAGAAGAGAAATTTCAAAAGCAATGGCACCATAGATATCTCATTCACAATTCTCCATCTACATGATTATTGATTTGACAAGTGGAAAAGAGGGAAAGAAGACTTTATCGCCAGACAACCAACCAAGAACAAGACAGAATTGAAGGCTGGAAGTGTCATTTGTAAAAAGCTGTTATAATCAAATGCAGATAGAAAATCGAAAACACAAAATGTCATTTATAACAACTAGTTATTGTCAAATGCAGGTATAAAATAGAAGACCGAATGGAATAGGTTAGGGTATTCGGGGAGATGCATCTTTGAATTTTTTATTTTTATTAATATTGCCGGTCGGGTCAGTTTTTCACCTTATTGACCATACCCAACCCTATTTAAAATTCGGGTCAATTTTTGTGACCCTACCCACTCCACTTAGCCAAAAAGGTTGTCCACACCCAGTACCAAATAAGTTCGGGTCACTCTCAAGTGGTTTTGGTCGACCCACCCCAATTTGCACCCCTACCCCATAGCAAACTTAGTACTAACCTTCATCATCTTGGGATGTGTAACACCCTAGGCCTTCTAGTGTGATATTGTCTGCTTCGGCATTCACAAAAACGCCGCACAGTTTTAAAACACATCACACTCATTAACCACATATAACCCAGGACTCCTCCCCTCACCTAGGTGATGTGGGATCTCACAATCTACCTCCCTTGGGCTCCAACATCCCCACTACACACACCACCTTAAAACTATTGAGGGTCGGCTCTGATACCATATTGTAACACCTTAAGCCTTCTAGTGCAATATTGTCCTCTTTGGAGTTCATAATAGTGCTGCACGGTTTTAAAACGTGTCACACTCGTTAACCACAAGGCTCACACATATAACCCAAGGCTCCCCCCTCACCTAGGCGATGTGGAATCTCACAAAATGCCCAACAACTTAAAGAGTTTCCTCTTGATTGGCGAATTTTTGGAATTAACTACTTGCTAGACATAAATTTCCCTATGTGAAAGGCCTACTAATATGGTGGGTGCTCACATTGAGCCACATGCTTGCCAACACCATGCTGTGTAGTATTTTGAACCCAGACCAAACACTAAATGCAGTTATTAAACAGCAAGTGAGGCCATGGAGGGCTAGTTTCTAGGCAAACACAAAGCACAGGAACATTAAGCATAGTGCTAGAATAGTTGGCTAAAACAGTTGTAAAATGATCCAAGAGCGACGATGACAACCAGTCACTGTTTCAGAGATCAATAGTTTCATGTGAACATCCAGGAAGCTTACCAATGTAGCTATCCCTCGTAAAGATGATTTTGTATGTATGAATCAAAAGGAACTCTTCCACAGTCATGAGACAAAATGTTATGCCTTGATTAATCGAGAACACTACACTTGCAAAGCCTCTATTCTAACACTACTGATCAGTTGAAAACAATACAATATCATTGCCAAAGCTTCAATCCAGCTTTTCATGATCAGCTACATTAATCCTTTTAGACCAATAGCAGAAGTTTAGCAATAACTGCCAAATCTAACCCATCCTATTCCTTTATCCTGGGCTGGGAACGGCAATCAGGGCAAAACACTCACTAACGTATGGATTGACTTACATCTTGAGTCCGAAAAAATCATGTTCCCTGATTGCATAACCTATATTACTTTCAATACTAATCAAGAAGTCATCAGTTAAAAACAATATACCATATCTATTAATGTGAACCCCCTATAAGAACAATCAAATTCAAGAAAAACATATCCTCAACAAAGACACTAACATTAGGGGTGGCAACTCGGGTCAGTTTGGATTGGGTTGAGGTAAACCCAATCCTAATACAAATTGGAAAACCTCGACCGAAATCAATCCATAAACCATATTCAAATACCTTAACCCAAATCATTTAGCCGATTTGAGTTATTTAAAAATTTAGGTCATTTAGATTAGGGTATTTAGTTTTGAATTGGATTATTTAGATTAGGGTAATTTGGTTCCAATTTCAGATTATTTGGTAATTTTGGTTCAGGCTGCCCTTAATCCATACAAATCATATTACAATTTGGTTCGGGTTAGACTCAAATTACATTATTCAAAACCCTAAAACTACTGACCCAAACAATTTAAAATTCAGTTTGTTTGGGTCAGTTTTGGGTTAACCCGAACTAAGTTGCACCCGTAACTCACATGGGTTGGGGCACAACATAAAACACTGGTTGCATCCACTCTATCCATCATATTTGGCCTTATCTGTTTAGTTAACAACTAAAAAATATCTCATACAGAGATTTAGGCAGCTGTGGCATATAAAAAAATCTAAAAAAGTATCTGGGAAATTTTAAAATATTTAATGGTCTCCATGTTTCAAATTTGACTAAAATTTGGAGTCCTGCATTTAGGTGGGAGGAATATTATGAATGTGATGGTTATCTAAATCACCATACGAAAGGTTTTTAATAGATGATAATTAGTTTCAAATGATTTTCATGCTATGGCCAACTTGAGATCTAACTGGAATAATTTTGGTATTTTAGCTAAAAATTTGCTAAGTTTGCTGGGCAGGGCGTATGTAACCCTGCAAAACATTCACCAAACAGAGTATTTTTCATCAATGAAAACCTTTTCAGAGGACGATATCATTATCCCTCTGTGTAAGTGACTAAAATATTTTTCCTATGCATTGAATCAAGACTGTTACCAGAAGATAACATAATGAGAATCACACCAGATATGGCAAAATGAAAATTTGGAAGCACCAAATTGTTCAAGCTCAGATCATCTAGATATTCAATATAATCCTGATTTGTACAACCAAAATGAAGTAACAAGCAAATAGATAACTTACCTCTACTTTCAAGGTACAACAATTTTGAACGCAAATCATCGCCTGCCATTGCGAGTGAGACAGATGCTTCCCCTATTAGTGGATCTCTCCTCTCTGCTTGCTCCAAAACCTCTATGCATAACCGATCTTTTGGAGTAGCTGCTCCTTCTTTGGTAGGGCTATGATAATCTACATATTTAGTGAGCCTCTTGCAGATTTGAATTGCTTTCCTTCCATCTAATGTGAGATCAGATGGCTGGGCTCCCTTTGTCAAAAGAGAAACAATTATTTTCGGTTCTCTCCGCATTGCAGACACATGGAGCACAGAAAATCCTCTAGGATTTTTATGATTAACATCAGCAAGTCCAAGATCCAGAAGCTCTGTTGTCACCTTTGAGTCACAATATGCCACTGCATAGTGTAGCGCATACGCATCATCTAGAGTAGTGTGCCCCTCTTTCAGTAACATCCGCACTAACTCAACATCATCAGACTCAAGTGCCCTATGTATTCTTCTCACGTGCTTGTCTGGGAAATCAATCCCTTCTGGTCCAACTATAGCCAAGCTTTTACGTGTATCCATGATATTCTTGGCAACATCATGGGGTAATGCCTTCTCAAGAGTCACAATATCAATATCAGAATTGGTCACAATCTCTGTGCACTTGGTCAACAACCTCTCACAAGTTTTATCACACATATTTGCGACTGACAAGATGACCAAAACATCATCCACAGCTGCCTTGCTGAGAATATCAAGGAGTTGCCGCTGCAAAAAAACAAACGCAATAACCATTTATGATCCCCAAAAGAAGTCTAAAGGTTTAACTTACACTACCATGAATATGGTATACATACATAATTTTGGCATCTATTTCCACTGAAGCTATCTATCAGACTGCATTTAGTTCTTTTGTGCTCAGTCTGTGAAAATTGGTTCTGATTTCTGGCTGACTAGATTGAAAACAACAACCCATGTTGTGATCTTTTTCTTTTCCTGTTTAAGGTTCACTCATTTTCTCTTAGCCATCTTTTCATCAGATCAGGAAACTCGCCATAGTAGATTTTGTGATTTTTAAGCTTATCAGATAAACCACTTCATCAACATACCAATGGTAAACCAATTGTATGAAAGGAAAGCATCAAGACACTACAGATATCTTGATGCCCCATGAGCCTCTGCTTCAAATTTTATGTTATGAAATCAACATAAAAAATTAAAAAGCACAATGGGGCACCTTTTAAGTAAGTCAACCCCAGTGCCTTCAGAAAAATCTGTGCCCTTAAGGTTTGTATACAATCCGAATCATGAATATCCAAATTTGCCAGATGAATTGAAACTTTTCCACACATGTATTAATGTTTGAATAATGAATATCCAAATTTGCCACATGAATAGCAATCTTTTCAACACTTGTATTAATGTTAACTAAGCTAGAATACTATACATAACACTGCTTTGTAGCATCTACCAGCATAGATGGCAACTTATCCTCCACATGAAAATAATTGAACGCTGGGCTCATGCAATTCAGAACGGGAACTGAGAAAAGCTCCCTGCTCATAGGGATCCAAACTATCAACCTTCCATTTGATGCCTACTGAATTGCAAGTCAGGATAATCTCGCCAATGAAATCTTGAGGACATGATCAATCCCAGATGAGATTTTTTTTGCCAGGATAGGTTAAAACCCATATTAGGATATTAATTGATGCTTCAAAATGCGTCAACAGATTTCATAAGCAGCAAATTAGATGTCTAGCTTATTATTTCAGCATCAATAACACACTCATTCAATTCAACCAACATTTATTTATCAGGCTGTTATTCAATCAACATAACCATGTAATTAAAAAGTTTCCAAAATTGGCAACCAAATGGCAACAAACAACCTCCAAACACCTTGCAAAAGAAGAAAAGAAAAATAAAAAGAAGGATATGTACCTGATAAAGGGTAACCAATTCTGCAATCTGAAATGTAAATGCAGCATAGAGCACTTCCACCATAAAATCCACAGTAGGCCGGCAAGCCATATGAAGGCACTCATCATCCGCACAAACACAGACCCCCTCGGGCAAAGGCCTCACCTTCCCACTATACAAATACCCAAGAACGGCAAACAGCGAATCATACCCCACGTTGAAATCCCTGACCAATTCCTTCAATTCGATCTTGCCGCCCCTCTCCTTGACGGAATTTGATCCGCCAGCAAAGACGTTGCGGAAGAAGGGGCTGCGGGCGGAAAGGATGCATCGGTGGACAGGGACCTCGACGCCGTGGGCGCCGGAAGGGCCTGGAAGGACGATCCTGGCGTCGCTGAAGAGATCGGATTGATGGGATTGAAAGAGGGAATCGAGGTTCTGGGAGAGGCGATTTAGGGCGGCGACGTCGGGAGTGGCGGAGGGGACGTCGGGAGAGAGGGCGGTTTCGAAGGTGGAGAAGCAGTTGGTGGTGGTGATGCTGCTGCTCGCGTTGTCGTTCGAATCGGAGAAGGCAGCGAGAGATGCCATGAACGGAGAATCAGAGGGTGGGAGAATTGCTGAGGAAACCCTAGAGAGAGAGAGAGAGAGAGAGAGAGGAAACGCCTAAAGGAGAGGTGTTGAGGCTGCCATGAGCATGAGGGAGATTCGGAGGAAGTCAATGCACCGTGAGAGCGATGAGACGGTATTCTATCGTCGAGGGTGACGACTGACCCCGAAATCCATCTCGGGCAGAAAAAAAAAAATTCTGCGGGAGAAGGACGGAAAAACTAACCCTGCCCCAAGGGTTTGCCAATCACAACCTTCGAATAGATGGGCCCCACGCGTCTTTGTTCCCGATATCATTCCAGATTGCCCAAAAGCCGGCACCCACAGTCCAAAAGTTGCTGCGTGGGACGACCTAAGCTGAGAAATGCTGTCTGGCATAATACCCATACGCACGCAACTGCACATGGCACTTGTGCAAGATCTAAGCGCTAGCTTTATAAATTCAAATGGCTAACAGCGAAAAACTATAAAACAGACGGCGTAAAATGACCAATAATGACGGACAGATAATGCAAAATAGACCAGCATCCCATTTTTTGTACATGTGATCGACCGAAATTGGCTTCTTGCAAAAGACCACGACATTTTGGTGCAGCTGTTGGAAGCTGTGAATGGGTCCGCGCGCATGCGCTTCAGAAACTTTCGCTGTGGGCTCTTGAAAGGGACTCCTCCAGGGATGTACGTCCAATCCACTCGGGGGACGGGTTGCTGGGGTGGCGTGGACGAGAATCCCACGCTCGAGTGCCCACCGCGAACGCGAGTATAAGATTCCCTACACCGCGTATCGCTTTGGAGGTAGAAAAGACGTTGGCATTCGTTGACTAACGACCTGGAGGAATTTCTCGATACTCTTGCGATACATATGTGATCACTCTCTCAAAAACTAAAGCTAAAAATAAAGATCATAGATCTTAGCGGCCAGGAACAATTTCTAAATTTTAGTTCGTTTAGAAAATATGATAAAACATGAAAAACCAAAATTCTACTTATGAACAAAGCTGCTAAAAATATATTATTCTTATATATGTGTGTGCGTGTGCGTGGAATTTGCTCTACCAGCTCAAACGTTTTTGGATTAAGGCCATATATTACGCTGGACAGTCTGAATGTGGAGCTGTGCATGTTTACGAAGATGGTAGGTATTCTGGAGGGGCAGAAAAGCACTCCGCTCCTTCGTGACGTGTTCCTAAGGCTAGCTTAGCTTAGTATAGCTTAGCCACGACTGCAGGTGTCGTCAGGCTCTCGAGAAGCCGAATCTGCAAATAACGCACACCAGGGGATAAGCATCGAAAGTTGCACCGAAGCTTAGGTCATCGTTGTTTTGAGAGCTAAGGCGAATCGTCCAATACAAATGGTAAGCAATTTATATAATAGTGTGATTGGACTGATCTGAATACGAAAAATGTTTGTATTACTGTGACATTCGTCAAAATGGTTTGAATGGGGCAGGCCGGGTTATGATCGATCGGTCTACGTGAGTAGAAATATTGATGGGTTGATTCTGTGGAGGCTTGATATGCTGATAAACCCCCGTGGAGAAACAGAAATACTTGTTTTAAACTTCTCGCTCTCCCAGTTTGGCACACGAATTGCCGAGGTAGACGCATTGGGCAGGCACCTTGGTTTTGGGTAACGTCAGGACTTACGTATCTATTTTTACTTTTGAGAAAAAAAATAAAAAGAACAAGATGGCCGGTGCATGTCGTAAATGAAATGCAAGTTGTCCCCTGTCGTACTGGTGACCGCGTGTTTGATCAGCAAAGATATCCAATTATCTCCGTCAAAATGCATACCTAAGTATTTACTTTAGGCTCTGTACTTACCAGGTAAATTTCACCGTGCAGTCTGATGATACTTTCTAAGCATGAAATCTTCGGCGTCCTGTTCATGGTTCTAATACCTTGGCAGCTGAAAACTGCTCCATCTCATCAACAACAAGGTATATCTCTTGGAAGCTGTTAACCCCTTTTTTTGTTAATTTTAACCCGACTTCAATCTTAATCTTATTTTTAAAACTTTAATTCAACCCTAAACTAACCATAAGAAAATTGAGTAAATTCAAGTTGAATTCGTATTAATATTTTGGGTTACAAGTGGTATTAAAAAAAATTAGGGATTACAAGGGATATTAAAAAAAATGTCGTGGTAAGGATAATACTCCTAAAATAGGTAAAAAATAAATAAATAGTTGATCCAAATGCATTTCAAAATTTACATGGGGTCCAGTACTTGATCGAATTATATACAACATGATCCACCTATCATATGCATTTCCAATCTTACCTATTTGACTCCAATGCAAGAATTCGACATGGAGCCTATATGCGGATAGCCTAGGATCTCAAGAAGTTCACAAACAGAGTTGTTGTATAGACGTTTATGTAACATATCGCTGTCTTCGCAACACTGTCTACACAACCTAAGTGTTGGGTTATATGTTTTGCATTCTGAAAAAATCCTTAGTGGGTTTGCAAATGTAAAATGGGCTTAGGAGAATCCATATGGGAAAGTTCATAATGAAAGCTATATAATGAGGTTTAAATTAAGAATTTAGTGAGAAATTCTAGGGTTGATCCTAAGGTTTTACTAAAGAGGAGTAAGAGAAAGGATTATGAGAATTTATTGATTTGGGGATGTGTGCAAGGCATTGCGTAAGATATATATAAGATATATGTGAGACATTTTGAATGTATCTCTGTAACTTGTTATTCATTATAGATTAATTAATCAATCTCTTTTCTATGGTTTTTTCTCTTCTGGGTTGAAGGGTTGTCTACATAAATTTTGTACCTCTGATGTGTGTTTGATTATACCTTTGAATGTGTGTGATCTTATGTTTATGATCATAATTCTAAAATTAGTATTAGAGCTTCTACAACAAGTGGTATCAGAGCATATAATTGATGGATTGTGATCTAGATTGTAGATTAGAGTTGGGTCAACAATCAAAATAAGATGAATTGGCAATATCATAATGGATTGCTAGAATTGGATAGGTACTATAGTTTGAGGTAGTTATGGATCTGTGGAGCAGCAGTGATATGGATGGAGGTTATAGATAGGTTTGACAGTACTAATGTACAGCTTAGATAAGATATGGTGATAAGTCGATGGTGATTTTGGGCATTGCCGGAGACAGAGAAGGTAGAGACAAGATTGAAAAAAAAATACTAATGTAAGCCATGGGATTAGTTAGATCTAGTGAGCTCGATGGTGGATGTTGCTGATCAATAATGACAAGAAAAGAGGCAGCAACTAACAACCGGCGAAAACAAAAAATTGAAGGAAGAGGCAACAACAGTTAGTCCGCATGAAGTAAGGAAACAAAGGGCTATCGTAGGGGCTTGTTTAGCCTTTTATGGTGATATGATGCTAGAAGGCCTCACTAAAGGTCGGAATGGAGAGGATGCTCTATTGGTCAGAGTTGATTAGCCAATGGATAATCAATGAGGACAGTGTAAAGTGGTAGTGGCAGTAAGGCGTGAACAGATGTGCTATTCTCACATTTTCTGCTAGCTAAAACGACAATCCAGTGTGGCCACAAGTGTGGATTGGTCAGAGTGGCTTGGCCATTTGAATGGTCGAAGAAGATCACCCGATGAACTGTTGCCTAAGGGCAACATATAGTGGCAGTGGCAACTGCTAGAAGAGCTATGTGGCTAGGGTTTTCCCTGGTGGAGAAGATGACACTATAGGTTTTGGTGCATTAAGGTGTACTAAAGTAGTATATGTGTGGCCCATATTTTATGATTTGGTATCAAATTTGGGTGTACTGGGTATCAATTTCCATATTTTTGGGTGTTGTGAACACAATAGTGAGGACATATTAAGAAAATTTTACTTTAGGGATGTTAATCTGATGAGATGTGCAAATCAATAGTGATTTAGCAATGATCAATGATCCTGGAGATAGATTTGATATTTCGAGGTGCTATAGAGTTTGTGGATGATGGGATTGAGCAAATGGTGCATCATTGGGTGTAATCAAGTTGGATCATGGTGATTGAAGTAAATTAAATTCAATCTTGTTTAGTGCAACATAGATTTGAACAAATCTAAGTAGATTAGTCGAGTGATCATGTTGTTTTGATATTGATTATGCACATGGATGCTTCAGATTGAGGTAAAGCAATGGACTTCATGGATAATTGTGCTACAAATGCTGCATTGGTTGCTAATTTGTCTATGTATGCAAGGTGTGGATGGCACACACAGAGCACAAGAATTAGATGGTTTGGATGTTGGTGTGTCTTATAACTATGATCAACAGTGGATGTGAAAAGTATGAGAGTTCTAGGACTATAATGGTTTGGAAAATAGGGATAACAATGCAGGCATGGTTTGGTTGCGAATCATAGATATTACATGGATGAATGCATGGTTAGTTACACTGGTGCATAGGTGACATATGATTTGGCATATATGTAGTTTTGAAACATACGCAGGAGCAAGAGTTGGTGGAGTTGATGTACATATGATGGAATATAATTTGATATACATATAGAGAGACGATTAGTACAAAGATAAGTGGAGCTCAGGTACTCAATACAATTATCTGAACAAACAAAGATGTTGTAACTAAAAGGAGTAGTAGTCACGAAGGCATGTAAATCTGGCCAATTCAGCATATAAGTAATGACAATGTAAGTGGTGTGTAGATAATGATTGGTCAAAGGTGCAATAGGGTTTGTGAGAAAAGCTTCAAGATGAGGGAAGCCTTAAGAAGAGATAAGGAAGATGGTGAGATGCATATCGAAATGTAGTCTTCTTAATTTCTAGTTGTAATAGTGTGATCTTTTTGGATGGTAATAAGATGAAAGAGATAGTGCCAGTGGTGCACAATGGTGGATTATGTGGGCAACTTAGGTGGAGATGCATGTCATGTTAGTTTGAGTAGGGCGAATGATGAACTAATCTATGGAGAGTTAATGATCAATTTGTAGATGGATGGTGACAGTAGTTTAACGTTACAGAGCTAACTTAATTTCTGCAGAATCCAAGTTAAGGTGGAGATTTGTTGGTTTTTATTTCTTATATTCTACGAAGATGTTAGTGGGTTTGCAAATGTGAGATGGGCTTAGGAAAGTCTATGTAGAAAAGTCTACTAGGAAAGCTATATAATGAGATTTCAATTAGGAATTTAATGGAAGATTCAAAGGATGAGATAGAAGAATCATTGTGTAAATCCTAGGATTTTCCTTAAGAAGAGTGAGAGAGGGGGTTATGAGAGTGCGTTGATTTAGGGATATGTGATGCCTTCCATGGGATGCGTGCAAAACATTTTGAGTGTATCTTTGTAACTTATTCTTAATAGTAGATTAATTATTTCTCTCCCATGGTTTTTTCCCTTCTGGGTTAAAGGGTTTTTCATATAAATTTTGTGTCTCTAATGTTTGTAATCTTATATTTATGATCATGATCCTGAATTTGGAATAAGAGCTTTTGCCACACCAAGAGCCTCTTACCTAGAGCTATATTTTAGAACCCCATTTTTTTGAATCCAAGTTGAACCCGAACTTGAATTCAAAATGAGTTAAACTTGGTTTTAATCAAACCTAAGCCTAAAAAGCTCAAATCACTCGAATTGATTAATATATTTAAAAAACATAAAAAAAACTTCTAATTCTAAATAATATAGAAAAAATTGAATTTTAAAATGGTTTATTGGGTTTAAATATTTTGTTACTTTATTTAAAAGGAATAATTAAATAATATAAAAATTTATAAGTTTTAAATTTTTATTTTTTATTTAAGAAGAATTATTAAACAATATAAATTGTTTGTTAAGTTTCAATATTTTTATATATTATTTAAAATGAATTATTAAATAATATAATTAATATTTTGTTTAAATAGTAACTATTAGGCTTTAATATTTCATATTTTATTTATAAAAAATTACTAAATATAAAAATTTTAGAGGAAAATTGTACATAACATGAGTTTCATCATAACTTTCAACTTGAACCTATTCAACAAAGTTATGGTTAGGGTTGAGGTTTTAGAAATAAAGTTAGAGTTATTGTTATGGTCAAGATTTTAGAAATAGAGTTAAGGTTAAGGTTGAGGTTTTAGGAATAGGATTAGAGTTGGGTTACAGTTGAGATTTTAGAAATAAAGTTAGGGCTTAAGTTTTAAAAATAAGGTTTAGGGTTAAGATTTTAGAAATCATTAGGGTTGAGATTTTAGAAATGGAATTAGAGTTAATACTAGGTTTGAGATTTTAGAAATAGGGTGGGTTAGATTTAGAATTAGGGTTGAGGTTTTAGAAATAGGATTAGGGTTGAAGTTTTAGAAATATGGTTAGAGTTAGGTTTAGGGTTCATGTTTTAGAAATAGGTTTAGGATTGACTTCAACCTGAGTTAACTTGACCTGATTTCTACCCCTAACATTTACGAACCTGTTTAATCCAACTTATTTTTGGAGCTTATGGCTTATTTCCTCAAAGGAAGAAGCCTGTAGAAGTGCTTTGAAAACTAAACCAGAACGTTTGGTCTAACCAGTTTGACCATGAACCATGAAAACTGTGGTCTGGTTTGGCTTTGGTTTCTATTTTTTTTTCTTAACACTTTAATCGTCGAAACCAGATAGTTAGATTGTGAAAAGCGGTTTAGTCCAAACAATTTTAAAAAAATCAAAAATGAAAACTCATCACTCGTCACATGCCCACCATTTATCATTTTTATCTTCTAAATGTCCAGCTTACCCTCTATACAACGTGCATTACAATGCGTGATCAAAGTCATTTCTACTAGATCATTATCGTTGTTTGGGCTGTTGATATTATTTTAGCCATTCAATTGGGTAGTCTTGTGACTCCTGTCAGTGGAATTGGGCAACATGCTCGCCACACCACAAAATATCTAGTCATCCTAAGATCTGGACACCATATCAATGGAAAGACATTAGCTTTATTTTTAATTTTTACACAAATATTAGGTTTTTATATGATGGGTTGCTATTATCATAGGTTTTAAAGATAATCTATAATAATTTGTATTATATATATATAATTATAATTTTTAAAAAATTTTAAAATTTTATAATAATTATTATATTATAATTATGTCATGTTGACATCACAATTCAAACCAGTTTGAACCAATAGTTGAGTCAATCGGACCTTGTAATGTATCATATTTTTAGGTTAAATTGGTCAAACATTTATGTATAAATGGGTGCCTACATGGCATAGTTGACTTATTGATAATGAAAGTTTGATTCATATATAATAAATTTTATTTTATTAATAGCATCCCGTGTAGCTAAGAATAGATGAAACCATTCCTTGTTTATAATTTTAGATCTGTATTTATGCGATGATTATAAATCATTAGATTTTATATTTGATTGGATGGGATTGGCATTTGCACTATTGCATTACAAATAGAGGGATATTTTGGTGGTAGTGTTTGGTCACAAAAAATAATGAATTAATTTTTGATGAAGCACACGATTTTTTTTATGATTAGACCTGTTGGAAAATTTTGTTAAACGTATACTAATCAAGTGATAACATTTTATGTTGGGTTATGGAATGTTAATGCTGAGTATTAAATGGTAGTTGTTGACTATTAAAAATAAAATCTTATTTAGATATACATTTGTTGTATATAGTAGATTCCATGGAATGAATTACATGCAAGGGTTATTATTAATAATTTTTTTAGGAAATTAGATTATGGTAGAAGTTAAAAGAAATTAAAATCCAGCGACTTAAAAAGTTGCTAGAAACAATTCCACTGTCTTGCACATTTCTATTTGAGAGACGTGGTAGAAACTATTGAACTGCATTGTAGATCCTGGATTGGGCTTCGTTATAAAATTCTAAATTAGACTAAACTGTAAAACTTGGAATGGGCTGGAATGTAGAGCTCGGAATGGGCTAAACTGTTAAAGCCCAACATCTAGATAGTGGGCTTGAGCCTAGAGGCCTAGCATGATAGGAAATGGGCAAGCGATGTTTGGCAGTGGCCAGCGGTGACTAACAATAGACACATAGCATGATTTTAGGCCTTCAACTTGTTTTTTATATATCTTTTCATTGGAAGGTTCGATTTGGATAATTAAATAATTAATTTCTATATTTTTTAATATTCTGGACCTATTGAAAGAGCCAGATTATGCATTTGAAGTTTATTTCATAGTGTTTATGTGGACAACCACATTAAAGTCTATTCTATTTAATTGAATGGTTATTAGTTAATAAATTTGGATTAATATGAATATATTTTAAAATATTTTGTAATATATATATGATGATTCTAGGTAAAAGAAAATGTTATCATTCACTTGCTTACTAAGTCCATGTCTTATAGTTGTTTTATGTTATTTTATTTAGAAAATGTAGGTTGGTGTGGTTGAAAGATAAGGAAGGAAGACATGAATTTGAGTTTTATTTGAAGCATTTTATGTTATGTTATTTCAAAAGCTTTAGTTTTGTAGAATGTAATAATTAAATTTAAATCATTGATAGGGTGATGTGTGATTATTTTAATTTTTTTTTATCTCTTTCTTACTTGTGATTGATCTTGGGAAGTTGACTCTTTGACCTAAAATTGTCGCATTTGTATTATTTTGGGTTTGAGCTATCATACATAGTATCAATGTAGTCACATGTAAGGGGAGAGGTAAAAATTAAGAGGAGTATATATATAAAACAACTAAGAACATTAAATTATTCTAAGTAATAAAGGTCTCATGAAGGTTAAGGAAAAGCAGTAATCATGAAGTTAATTGATAAAGTAGCAAAAACTAAGACAATAAACAGAAGTTAACTTATATAACTTGTGAAGTTATCATGGAAACTAATAAGTGATTTTTTTCTCTTTTATAAAAGTAATGGAGAAGGAAGAAAAAGAAAGCTTGACTACGAAACTATCATCTAAGGTGAGAAATGTAAGATCTAAACTTATTATCAGTGAACAGTTGGATAGGCTAGAAGAGTCTTGGAAGGCTTATGTCAGAAGCACTGATAAACAATTGCGAACCTTAACTAAAAGCATTAAAAGCCTAGAACTTATGATAACCTTTAATTCACCACAAATAGACTTAATTTTTCAAAGAAGCTCATCAACTCTAGAAGTTGAATCACCACCACAACCACGAAAAGGGATAGTGGTGAGTAAGAAGCAGAGACCATTATCTCCCTCACACCTTAAGGAAGTAAAAGCTATCTTTAAGAGACTTAAGGGTGAAAGAACCTTCAAAGATAAGCCTTCAAAAGTTTAGATGGAAGAAACTAGAGGAGAACAACTTATAAAGAAGAATCAAGAAGAAAAGTCTATGGAACAGAAAGACAAAGAGAAGTCTCTTGAATCAGAGCTGCAAGAGAAGACATTGTTAGAAAAACAACCATCACACCAAGAAAAAAGTCAATTAGAAGGCAAGTTAAAATACTAGAGGAAGTAAAAAGCAATGAAGAAGAAACTTCCTTTATAAAGAGACTTTTAGAAGTAAAGTTAAAGGACAAAGGGAAGGGGCTAGTAGAACCTGAGAAGCCACCTAAAGTAACAATAGTGAAGAAACATTTTACCATTGTGATCTTCTAGGTTTGCTAGATGTGAAATCTACAAAAACTATCATATTTTCGGGCAATGTATGTTGCTTGGAGCATGCTTTAAGTGTGGTCAGGTGGGACATCAAGCTGAAGGTTGTCTCAATGATTTAGTTTATCATGAGTGTGGTATTGGTCCCTTATACAATGGGT
Organism: Pouteria campechiana; assembly: GCA_036873735.1. Taxonomy (NCBI): domain Eukaryota; kingdom Viridiplantae; phylum Streptophyta; class Magnoliopsida; order Ericales; family Sapotaceae; genus Pouteria; species Pouteria campechiana. The sequence continues at coordinate 28,718 of JAYJMB010018058.1, forward strand.
GAATTGAGCTTTAAAACTTTTTGGCCAAATCAGATGATTAAAGTGCTAAATGAATAAGTAAAACAGATTGCACAATACAACAAATGATTTTTATAGTGGTTTGGCCCTTTATGAGTTCCTACTCCACTTTTCTGAGTCAGTCTCCTTTACTGAACTCAAGTTCCACTAATAACTTGATTAATCTGATAAAAAACATGTTGGTTTTACAACAAGCTTACCAACCAACTTACTAATTTTCCAAGCTATCCAGAAACTTTCATAACTTGTTAGTTTTCAAAACTCACCAACAAACTTATATACTTTCAACAAGTTCCCTACTTACTTATCTTAATACAAAAATACTAAGCACTCTGCTTGTGTTACGAAACACTTACAGATTGTTGTCTCTTACTTAGATAGATTTGTACATAAAATTTTGAACTTTCAGTAAATGAATAAATAATGAGAGTGAAAGATTTAAACTCCTTGATTAAGAAGCAATTTAGGCTTTGAGAGCTTCTGGTAGAGATTTAGCTATTGGATTTGAACTTTGAAGGAAGATTTTTAATGCTCTTCGTATATTTAGAAATGTTTAATTATTTCCAAAAAATAGTTATTTTCTTTTTGCTTTTGAATCTCTCTTTTATAGGTTGAGAGAGATTTTTCCATTGCTGACTTTGGCAGACATTTAAACATTGAAAAATATTTTTCTTTACCTTACATTTTGTCTGATGTCTGACTTTGCCATATTCTGGTATCAGTCTGCTACTCTATTGCTGACTTTTCTCAACATTCATTTTTGTCACAGGTGTTCCAAAGTTACGTCTTTAGTTACTCTAAAGAGACAAGTGAACAGATGATGTCTTGATTGATTTTGGATGTTCTGATTAGTTTGCTTCAGATTCTCCAAAATGGTAATAAGCCTTCTTAATTATAACAGTCCTTTGTAGACAGAGATTTGGATTTTTTGAACTTCTAATGCTTCAGAAAGGCGACTTCGAAGTAGTGTTTAATGACTCTAAAGCTTGTTTATTGTCTTTGAAGTAAAGCCTTGAGGACTTCGAAGAAGGTCTATGTACTCCAAAGATTATTTGAATATACTCTAAAATATGATTCTAAGTTCTTTGAAGCATATCTATTTACTCCGAAGCGTAATTGATTAACTCCGAAGCTTGTCTTCTTGTTTTTGAAGTGTACTATCACAATTCTGAAACTTGCATGACGGCTCTAAAGCATTCTTGACAATTCTGAAGCTTTCTTGATTAACTTTGAAGTTTTGTTGTTGACTCAGAAGTGTGCCTATCGACTCTGAAGCATGCTTTGATATCTTCGAAGTGAGTCCAATTAACTCCAAAGCTTCCCGTGAGGTTTCCGAAGCTTAACTTCGAAACACACTTGTAATAACTCTGAAGTATTTTATTTTACTATGAAGCTCGCTGTGAACACTCTAAAGCAATCCAATTTTCTCTGAAACACGTCAAGATGGCTCTAAAGATATTTTTGTTGGCTCCAAAGCATGTCTTTAAGACTTCAAAAATTATATTTTCTTGATTTAAGTATATATGAAATTTATATAATTAAGTTTGAAAGAGCATTTACTTTATATTTTTCTTTTATCATCATGAAGGTTATTCTCAAGTTGAGTATGAGTTAATATTACTGCAATATATTTGAGAACAGATTGTTAATACCTTAATGTTTTACTCATGTCTTTGCTCATCATCAAAACATACTTGATTAAGAATATTCATCATCAAAATCAAGCTAGATAGTATGTTCAACATGTGAGATTTTTGGGCATAGATGTAAGGATTATCCTTTGAGGCTCCTCAATAAATACAACTGATGTATTCTATTTGATTTATTCTTAGTAGTGAGTTTTCTTTCATATGATGTAATAAAATATAAGAATGATCTTTATAAATTAAACTTATACTGATCGTTCATGGCTAGTGTAAATGTGTTTATTTACTTGATTAATGGGGTGTCTGGTAATGAGAGTTTTTATTGCTTACTAATGTGTGTCAGTATGACGATTGGTAACACGACAACAAATTATACCCACACCATCAAATGCACCTACACCCTCAGGTGAGATGAGACCTAGTCAAAGTTAAGCTAAGAAGGATAAAGGACTTACGCTCACAGAGTGTGTGACTGCCCAAGAGGCCCACTAAGAAGAAATTATTTGCTATCTAGAACTTCTCAACATGAGGCTGGATAATGCGCCATCCTGAGGTGTTATGGGGGAAGGTAAGGATAGTGGTGAAAGCACTATTGGACCTGAACGGTAAATGAAAGAAGGGAAAGATGAAAGGTTGCATCAATCCATTGAGAAGCCTGTGAAACCACACAGACTAAGCCAGGTAAGCAAAAATAGAAGGGTGCAGATGGGCATGGAGATGAAAACTATAGATAGGAGAAATAGTGGAATACTCTCACAAAAGAGATCAAATGAAAGAAAGTCACACTGTAAGTACCCAATGGACAATGGAAACTATAAAAAGCAAAAGAAAACTCCAACGAGAGGTAGTAGGAAAGGATGTGACTACTTTTCAATGCATGAAGCTCCCATCTTTTGTCAGAGGTGATGGAGTGGTGGTTGAGGAATGGTTTTCAAAGATATGTAAGCACCTAAATTTTTGAGGTTGTCTTAATAACAGGCAAGTGAAGTGACAGTTTTCAAATTGCAAGGTGATGCGTAATGCTGGTGGGAGTCCAAGAAGAGGCTATTTAATGGTAAGGGTGAAATGATCACTCGAGAAAAAAATTATCAAATCTTCTTCGAAAAATACTTTCTACCTATTATCCATATTGCAAAAGCTAGGGTATGATGAAAGTAGTAGAGTATAAAAGAAAGTTCTCTTCCTTGGTCAAGTTTACTCCTGAATTAACTTATAGGGATGAAGCAAAGCTATGAAAGTTCAAAGATGGGCTAGCAAAAGTATTAGGGAATGTTTTATGTCCTATCGATGCCATACTTTTAGTGAAGCAGTAGCTAGAGTACTATGGATGAAACAAGAAGCAAAAGAGATAACTAAGATTTATGAAAAATGTAAAGGAGAACTTAGGGAAGAAGAGCCAAGCAACAAGAAGCAAGTAGTACAGAGGTCAGAAATGTTGACTAGGTCATCCTTAAAGTGGGGAGGATATAGAAGTCAAAGTCAAAAATTTGGTGGCAAGAAGCAAAAATGTAACAAATGCCACAAATTTCATAGTAGAGTGTGCCGAAAGGGTAGTTGTTTCAAATGTAGCCAAGCAGGTAATCTGGAGAATGATTATCTTGGAAACGTTATTTGTTGTATTTATAGGGAGGCTGGGCATATCTCAAGATTTTGCCCTAATTCGAGATCTATAAAACCACAACAAAACCCTTTGAATCATTCAACAGGTAGACCTTTTGAAAATCATTACCAAGGAAGTCCACAACAAATAGAGCAACCTCAAGCCCAAGTCTATGCATTCAATCCTGGACAATCTCAAGCACCAAAAAGAGCAATCACAGGTATAGTTAAACTTAGTGGTGTATACATTCAAGCTATATTTGATACTGTTGCGATAGGTCATTCAGTTTTTGATCATGGGCTATGTTGTACTCCCATGAAGGAAGATTTGTTGGTTATGTCACCAACAAGAGGGGAATTACTTCTAAATTTCATTTGTTTATCTTGCATAGTTTAAATAAAGAATTCTATTATGATAGTTGATCTAGTGGTGATGATAATAAAGGATCTAGATGTAATCCTAGAAATGGATTAGTTGACTATATGGATATCTAGTATCAACTCCCAAACTTATAAAATCATAATCCGAACTTTAGAGCAATCTGAAGTTAGCTTTATAGGAAACCAGAGGAAGGTGCCTCATTTAGTGTCAGTTATGTAAGCTGCAAAGATATTAAGATGGGGGAAGGGGGGCAAGGTAACCTAGTAACTATCATGGCTTTCGGGGGGGGGGGGCAAGGTTTCCTAGTAGCTATCATGGCTATTAAAAGTTAGGAAATGAGAATAGAAGATATTCTAGTAGTCCGTGAATTTTTAGAAGTCTTTTCAAAAGACCTTCAAGGGTTACCACCAAATAGAGAAATTGAATTTGTTATTGACTTAATCCCAAGGACAAGTCCAATTTTCAAAACTTCTTATTGTATATCCCCAACAGAGTTAAAGAAGTTGAAGGAACAATTAGATAAACTAATTGAATTGGGATTTATTTATTCCCCTAATGTGTCGCTTTGGGGGACACCCATTTTTTTGTTAAAAAATAGATGACAGTATGAGACTCTACATCGACTATAGAGAACTCAATAAGGTGACAATTAAAAAAAATCCTCTTCCTCGCGTTGATGATCTATTCAATTAGTTGCAAGGAGCATCTATCTTTTCAAAGATAGACTTGCAGTCTGGTTATTACTAATTAAAAATAAGAAATGAAGATATACCAAAAACCGTAGTTTGAATGCGATACGATTATTATGAATTCTTGGTGATGCTATTTGGATTGATGAATGCACCAGCCGCTTTCATGGATTTAATGCATTGGATAATTTATCAATTTTTAGACTATTGGATAGTGATATTCATTGATAATATCTTAATATACCCCAAAGGAAGATGAACATCAGCAACATCTTTGAGAAGTATTACAAGTCTTAAAGGAAAAATACTTGTACGCCAAACTGAAGAAATGTGAATTCTGGCTTGATCGTGTTTCTTTCCTTGGACATATAATTGGTGAAGAAGGTGTATCAGTAGATATAGGAAAGGTAGAAGAAGCAGTTGGTTGGAAAAGACCTACTAAGTTATTGAGGTCAGAAGTTTCTTGGGAATAGTTGAATATTATAGGTGATTCATAGGGAGCTTCTCATCGATTGTTGTACCATTGACTAAGTTAACATAGAAGAAAACTAAATTCGTGTGGACAGTTGATTGTGAGAAAAGGTTTTAGGAATTAAAAACCTAATTAACTACAACACTGGTGTTGGCCTTGCTAATAAGTGGTGAAAGCTATGTGGTATACAGTGATGAATCTAGGAAAAGCCTTGGTTATGTCCTCATGTGACAGGATAGAGTAATTGCCCATGCTTCCCAACAATTAAAATCGTATGAGCAGAACTACCTAACCTATGACCTTGAGTTATCGTAGTATTTTTGCTATCAAAATCTTACGACATTACTTGTATGATGAGAGGACAAAGATCTTTTCATATCACAAAAGTTTGAAGTATATCTTTTCACAAAAGGAATTGAGCCTCTGACAGAGAAGGTGACTTGATGAAATCATAATTCAGTACCATCCTCATAAGGTAAATGTGGTGATAGTTGCCTTAAGTTGTGAGACAAGTGTAGAAGCAGCAACTCTGGTAGTCAAACAAGTATTATTGATCCAACAAACAAAAGCTTTATAGTTCAAAAGATTACCATTGATCCAACAAATGAAAGCTTTACAACTGGAAGTGATATCTCCAATGGAAGCTGTTAAATTGCATGCACTTCAAGTTCAATAAACCTTGATTGAACAAATCAAACAAGCTTAGAAATAGGATCAATTTGTACTTAGAATGTTAGATAAACTAGATCAAGGGAAGCCGACTACTTTTTGTTGTACTGCTGAGGGGACCTTGATGCTTCATAAAAGGTTTGTGGCACTTGAAGTAGAAGAGCTACAATGAGAACTTCTTGAGGAAGATCATCAGTCAAAAATTTTTAATATATCTAGATTGTACCAAAATGCATAGAAATCTCAAACAAAGTTTCTAGTGAAGGCGCATCAAGGTAGAAATTGCTACATTTGTAGCTCAATGTCTGATATGTCAAAAGGTGAAAACAGAATGTAAAAAGATTCCTGGATTATTGCAACCTTTGGAAATTTTAGAGTGAAAGTGGAAGCATATTACTATGGACTTTGTCACAACGCTACCAAGGTCATAGGCTCATCATGATGCTGTATGGGTTATAGTTGATCGACTTACCAAATCATCTCACTTCATACCCTATCGAATGACTTTCAAAATAGATTAAATAGCTGAATTATACTTGCGAGAGATTGTTAGATTGTATGGAGTACCTGTATCTATTGTATTTGATAGGAATCGATGATTTGTGTCAAAATTTTAGTGAAAGTTACAAATTGCAATACACATAAAATTGCTTTTGAGTATAACTTATCATCCACAAACAGATAATCAATCTGAAAGAACAATTCAGATTTTAGAAGATCTATTAGCAAGCTTGTATTTAGGTTTCCCTAGATCATGGGAGGAGCACTTGGCAATGATTGAGTTTACATATAATAATAGCTATCACGCTAGTATCGGTATAACTCCTTTTGAAGCTTTATATGGAAAGAAGTGTCGCACTCCTCTATATTAGGAAGAAGTAGGTGAAGAAAGATTATTCAGACCATAAATGATCCGAGAATTTGTTGATGTAATAAAAACAATAAAGAAGTGATTAGTTGTAGCTCAGGATTAACAAAAGAAGTATATAGATGGAAAACGTCAAGATCTACAATTAGCAGTTAGGAAACTTATTTTCCTAAAAATTTCACCAACTCGTAGAGTCAACAAGTTTGGTATAAAAGGGAAGTTGAGTTGTTGGTATGTTGGTCTATTTGAGATATTAGAATTACATAGTAGTATAGCTTACTGATTGACATCACCTGCATCTATGTCTAGAGTTCATGATGTCTTCCATATTTCTCAATTGAGAAAGTATGTAGCAGATTTTAACCATGTTTTATCAGTAGATTAATACCCTAAGAAAAGTGATTAGACACGTCCTAGAAAACTAGTGCGAATACTGGATAAAAGAGAAAAACAATTAAAATGAAAACTTATTAGACATGTTTTAGTACAATGAAGTAACCATAGTAAGAAAGAAGCAACTTGAGTACTTAAAACTGACATGAAAGAGTCATTTCTTACAATGTTTGATGATTTTTCTTAATTTATGAATTTTGAGGATAAAATTTTTTTAGGGGGTAAGAATATAATGCATCATATTTTTAGGTTTGATTGGTCAAACATTTATGTGTAAATGGATGCCTACGTGGCATAGTTGACTTGTTGACCATGAAAGTTTGATTCATATATAATAAATTCTATCTTATTATTAGCAACCTATGTAACTTGGATGGTTAAAGTCTTGGCTAGTAAGGGGGAGGTCTAGAGTTTGATTAAGTCATAGTAGAAAAATTAAAAAAATTGCTTTCTCACATTTTTTAGTGGCACCCATTAGCAATTTTAAAACCAAATGCAACATGTATTTGTGTAAATTACTCATTTAAAAAGGAGTTTTACTTTGAGAAGGCATGTGAATCGAGAAATCTTAAGTGAAAGAGGAGTGTAGAGGAAAAAGAGGGAGGAGACGTTGAAAGAGAAAAAGGGAAGAATTAAGTTAATTAGATTTTTATTATCTTCAACAAAAAGGTAAGGAGGTGATTGTTTTTGAAATATATTTTTGTTATATTTTGTACACTTGGCTAATAGATTTATTAAATGATATAATTAATAATTTAACAAAAATAATTTGGATATATATAAATTTTGAAATCACTAAAGATACATTGAGGGATAAACATGCAAAAGTAACTAAGGAAAAGTATAAACTTATAAAAAGATGAATATTCTAGTAATTATATAATATATACAAGGATATTCTAAGAATACAAAAGTTTGATAAAGCGAAAAGTACTCTTAAAGCTCCTTATAACTTATTTTTTAAAATAAGTAAATAAACCCCTTTTATAAGCACAATAAAACATGATTTATCTTTGTAGCCCAATGTTTCAAAATCAAATTGTAACATAAACTATTTTTATGTCCAGTTCAGGTTTACGATATCCTAGACCCAAAATAGTATAAATGCGACAATTTTGGGTCAAAGAGTCAACTTTTTAAGATCAATCATACATAAGAAAGAGATAGAAATTTCTTTAAATAATTACATGTCACTCTTTTAAGGATTTAAAGTCAACTATTACATTCCACAAAACTAAAGATTTTGAAATAACATAACATAAAATGCTTCAAATAAAACTTAAATTCATATCTTCCTTCTTTATCTTTCAACCACACCAACCTTCATTTTCTAAATAAAATAACATAAAACAACTGCAAGTCACAGACTTAGTAAGCAGGTAAATTATAACATTTCTTTTACCTATAATCATCATATATATCACAAAATATTTCAAAATACATGTATGTTAATCCAAATTTATTAACTAATAACCATTTAATTAAATAAAAAAGACTTTAATGTAGCTATCCATATAAACACTATGAAATCAACTTCAAATGTATCATTTGACTCTTCCAATAAGTTTAGAATATTAAAAAATATAGAAATCAACTATTTAATTATACAAATTGGACCTTTTAGTGAAAAGATACATCAAAAATAAGTTAAAGGTTTAAAATCATATCACATGTCCGCCACTAGCCACCGCCAACTATTGTTGGCCCATTTCCTATTGACACTGGGCCACGCTGGGCTTCAGCGGTCCATCCCATTCCAAGCTCTATAATCCAACCCGGTTCACAATTCTACAGTGTAGCCTAGTTCAAAATTCTAAAGTGCAGCCCAGCTACAATGCAGTCCACTCGTTGGATTTTAATTTCTTTTAACATCTACTATAATCTATCCTAAAAATAATTTTCATTAATAATAACCCATGCATGTAATTCATTCCATGGAATCTACTATATCCAACAAATGTATATCTAAATAAGATTTTATTTCTAATAATGAACAACTACCATTGAATACTCAACATTAACATTCCATAACCCAACACAAAACGTTATAAAGTGATTAATACATGCTTAACAAAATTTTCCAACAGGTGTGGTCATAAAAAAAAGTATGTGCTTCATCCAAAGTTATTTCATCGTTTTCTGTGCCCAAACACCACCACCAAAATATCCCCTTGTTTGTAACACATCACTGCATATGTCAATCCCATCAAGTATAAAATCTAATGATCTATGATCATTGCATACTTACAAATCTAAAATTATAAACGTGGAATGTTTTCATCTATTCCACGATAATAGTATCATCCATAGCATTTAAAATTCATTGTAACCATCTGTGATCACTCTCATCAATCCAAATCAAGATTCTAAATTTATCTACTTTAGTTTTATATATTTTTTATTAATTTAAAATTTATTTTTTAATAAATTCAAATATTTTAGTTATATTATCTTAATCATTATTTTATTTACCAAGCCTAAGAATTTTAAAAGCATTTCGTTCTTTTATTCATTACTTTAGCATTCAGCTTCAACTGCATCAAACAAGCTTAATCATTTTAAATCATTTATTTTAACTATATCAAACCATGTTTACTTGTTTCACTTTACCCGCTTATCAACTTTAATTGTTTATCGCTAATCAGCTAAGAAGCTAATAAGCTAATAAGCTTCAGCAGAATCAAACAGCCCTAAAGCTCTTCATCATCCGCCATTAATCTTGTAAAAGAAAAAGAAAAGAAAAAAGACTACCTCCTTGAACGGTCCAATGAATGCTTCAAACAATAGCTCTTCCAGCGGGCCCATCAAGAAAATAAATGATTGTTACGCTTTCAAAATCGAAGTGAAAAGTCTTCCATTTATTCTTTTGTTAGATTCAAAGAGTGCCTGACTCCTTGAACGGACAGTCTAATCAATGCATCAAACAATGCCTCTTCCAGTAGGCCAGTTAAAAAAATTAATGATTGTTATGCTTTCAAAATTGAGGTGAAAAGTCTTACATCTATTCTTCTGTTGGATTCAAAGAGTGCCCACTCCTTTGAACGGACAATCTAATCAACGCATCGAACAATACCTCTTCTAGCAGGCCCATCAAGAAAATCAATGATTGTTATGCTTTCAGAATCAAGGTGCAAAGTCTCCTATCCATTATTCTGTTAGATTCAATGAGTGCCCAAAATGTTTAACGTGAATTGCAGGTTGTGAAAGGGAGGAGCACAGGGGTAAATCGGTAAGGATGTGAAGTGTTGGTCGTTGAAAAGATGTTGTAGGGTTGTGTAATTTATAAAGGCATGGATGATGCAGCAGTCTTAAAAAACAAACAAAGAAGAAGGTTAGAAGAGGTTAGTTATAGATTTCACAAGTATGGTTAGGTCGAGCTTAATTAGAACCCAAATTTCACCTTTATTAATCTAAACCGGCCATTTTTTGGATTGGGTTTGGGTTCAACTTGACTATTGTTACACTTTAGATTCTATAGTTTATTAGGCTATATGCTGAATAAGTATATTATGTATAAACCTAAGTTTCTTAACTCAAGAGAAATGATACAGGTTCTTTACTCTAGCTTAGTAGGCCTAAGTTCCTTGACTCAGGAATCATGTAGATTCCCTAGATCGTCTTGTTGGAGTGCAGGTTTCTCAACCCTACTTAATATAGTATGCTTATTATGTTGACTGTGATATTGACAGTTGGACTGCTTGAAATTCATCTTCTTCTTATATACAGAGGGGCTATGGCGAGCTTGCTTGAATGATGTACCTTAGACAGTCTATGATGGGTATTGCAATTGAATCTCAGTCCATCCCTAGGGTTGTTGGCTTTTCTTGAATAATCTTCATAGCTAGATTAGAATAATAATGTTGCATATGCAATCATTTCTGGAAATAACGCGCAAATAGAATGCTTTTTAATGAATGAATAAACGGATACAGGGCTTAATTTATTGAACGAATAAATGGATAAAGGGCTTAATCACGAATTAAGTGTGTTGATTTCGTGACTTAATCATGAACTGAGCAATAGTAAGCTTGGTAAGCTCGGACGGAGGAGAGGGCTTCAACTGTGCAGAAAACAAGAGTTTTCATGTGCATTGATGTCTTCACATAGGGCTTGGAGGCTTAATAGTAAGGCTAATTCAATGTCCTTAATCACTCGTTTCATGGGAGTGGATCACTCATTTTTTGATCCATTATCCAACAAACGAGAGGAAGTTGGGAAAAGGGAGAAAACCATTTCCTAGGACTAAATTGAAAATTTTGAAGAAATTGGGCAACAGTAGAGAATGAATGGCAACACCCAATGGCTGAATTAAGTTCTAAACTTTGGGGGATGATAATTGAATTTTTGTGGAAAATGTGTATAAATTTCATGACCATTGGATTTGTGGACATGATGGAATTATGAGAAGAAGAAAAAATCAAAGGTTGAAAGTCATGGGTCAAACATTCTAATGACAAATAATCAATCAAAACTCAACTCCTAATGGCTGATCAGATCTTTGCTATCAAGTTGATGAAGCCAATAAAGCTTTAGCTTGATCATGTAATTTTGCATTTATTGTTATTATGAAGAATTAGTCGAATACAATAGTCAACAAATCCACAAAATAACACAGATTTATGTGAAAAACCCCTTGAATGAGAAAAAATCACGGGCGAAGGATGGAGAGTTTCACTATATTAAAGATTAAGTACAATCAAGAAAAGAGAAAGAGAGAAACTACAACAAAATAGAAATTTTCAAAATACTAGGCTATTCTCTCTATAGAAATAACATATATAGAAAATCCTAGTCTCATTTAGAATCACATGTGCATATGGATTTTACTCAAATAGTTTTGCGTAAAATCCCCAAAATTCGTCAATACACAAAACTGCCAAAAATATGTCCATACGAAATCTACCACTGGCACTGCTGATGCCAGATTTGGCGCCATTGGCGCCTTCTTGCCGCCTGCTGCTATGCCCACAAAGTCATCTGGAGCTGCCGACGCTATGCCGCTGTCCAAGTTGTCTTCATAGTATGTTGTATGGTCTATACCGCGGGGCTTTGCCCACCCCCCCTCCCCCCAAGGAGATCATGGTAAGCTACGAGATTAGGCCTAGTGGCCTAATTTTTTTGCTACCATTATAAATCTCTATGAAAAATTCATACTTGTCACACTACAAAATCTTTGAACTAACTAAAACAGAATTCAGGTTACCATATGCTAATAATTATTAATAGATTTTTTCACCTAAACCTTAAACTTAGCTTCAACTTTCATCTATGAAAAGTATCATTGTTTGTAGTTTAGTAACCCGTGGCATCATTTTAGAGTCCACGGTTCTTCTAAGTCTAATTTCCAATCCGAAAGAATACACGAAAAGGTAGTTGGAAAGTCACAAGTCCCAAGAATTCCTCCCAGGCCGGCTCTTTGAAAGCAAGGACGCATGTCATTGAACATGTCGATGGATGATTAGTTTATGACATTATTCTGAGGATATATAACAATTACACTAGGATCGAAAACTTGCCAAGCAAGATATGCAAAAGAGCAAAGCATACTCAATTCAGAACAGGGCATATCCAATATTTACCACAATAAGCGGTGATAATCACTTATCATAAGCGACAGGAGAAACTTATAAAAGGAGCCAGGTTTGCAAATAAGAGAGACTCCCAAACTCTCTCTCTCTCTCTCTAGCCTGAAAGTTTTTTTATTTTCTCTAAGGTGAATGTTGGTTTAAGCATCAAAATGGCCCTGTCATAGAACTCATTGACCCTTCCGAAAGCCTTCCTTTTTCGTAGGTATAATGACCCTTGCCGGTATTAAGTACGAAATGTTCCCCATTAACACAAAATCAGCATCAATAGAACATCTTTTAATTTACCAAAGATGGTTAAAACCTCATTAAAGGTTTGATGACCGAACTCCTCGAGAGCATCATGATTTGAGAGCGGCACATGCCAGATATCAGAGCCATCTATTCCAATAAAAAATAAAATCGAAAACATATATACATTATGCTAAGACAAGAAAGTTCGAGCATGTATGAGGAAAGGGAATTGCTGTTTCTGCTTAAACACATTGCCGCATCTTTTGCCACATTACTTCTGTTGTATGTAGTATCCGGCAGGAAAGTCGGTCCGCTTGTCAGCCTCGTTAAAGGTCGAGGGGTTATATATAGCGATGAACTACCTCCTTTCTCGGGGTATTTGAACCTGAATGCTACAACATCAGGGCTACCGATTCTATGATTATAGCTTCTCCTCCATTTCCAAATGGCTCCTCCACGCATAGCTTGAGTCTGACTCCTTGAGGAATTGGGCAGCAAGAATTATCAACAGGGGATCTAGGAAATATGTAAGTCATAGAAAATATTTAACATTTTTATAAAAAGCTATAATAAAATATGATTGGTTATGTTTGAAACGGATTTCAAATCAACCATATCAATTAACATATGACAACAGTCTTCAGCCTCCTTTTGACTTGGTCAGTGGATATCGTTGGCATGAACTTGGTACATAAGTCAAAATAACAAGTATCCATGTTTGCCCAGATGTGGCTTGTTGTCTACGTTCCCTTTATTGGTGCGGACCCACTGGCCACCAAATAAAAAACATCTGAATTTCAAAAGCTCCGCATCATACGTTTGTCAGTTCTCCATGACAATTCTACCATTATATTACTACTAAATTATACAGAGATCTCAATCATTTCATGTTGTTTGTCCTTAGGTTTGGGCGTCAACGTTGAAAATTTTAGGGGATCATGTAAATTATCCGTATGTTTCCACCGAGATGATACAATAAGGAGAAAATACAAGTGGCGTGGTTTGTTCAAGTCAAAGCGCGTCAGATCATGGCGTTCAGTGCCCGGCCAACAGTTCTGGTTTGACTATCTGTCCGGATGTGGTCCTGATCTTCGCAGCACATGATCTGGCCTGGTCAGAGCCATCTCTCGCTCTTAAGCGGCTCAGGTTCCCAAGAGAGCCTTCCTCTAGTGTTAACTTGGGTGCATTTCTACTGCCAGTCTAGCAGTTGGAGCTTGGATTCGAAGGTTGGACTCATTCTAGATTGTAAACGATCCATTCCTTTCATGTAATTTGTTAAAAAAAAGGAACGAATCAATCAGAATACTTAAATATTATTTAATGTTAATTTCATCCTATCACTAAATCTACATGATCCATCTGGAGCTTGATCGATCTTTAGTGGGTTGGGTGGGTTAACATTGTAACAATGTTAGGGGCGTGGTATGAGCACATCAGCCCATCTAGTAAGAATCCTACAGCCCAAACGCATCGTTTGTCAAAGATACTGCCTTTTAGTGGCTACACCACTAAAAGGTCCTAGACTAGACAAGATGTAAATATAAACATTCAAGTGAAATCTTGGATTATTAAGAAATGAAAACAGAAAGTAGGTCCATAATCTATTGAAACACGTAGAATATAGTGGGATTAATATCAATTGACCTCTTATATTTATTTGGAACTGCAACCATTGTTTTCCTTCAAGATTCGGCAGAAAAAGCAGTGTAGACAATCAAAAGATGGAACCTCTCTAGATTCAAGTTGTTTAGATAGACCGCCATGCGTAAGGAACACATGAAAAGGCCGAAGGTTCAGATAATGGAAGGCAGCAAGTCTGACAGTCTGCTAGAGGAGTTGGTAAGTCCGGTGGACGTGCAGACTGTCTGTCTTTCAGCTACCAGCAAGAGGAATCCGCGGATTAGTAATCTTGACCGTTGATCTTCTGGGCCCTGATGTGGTTAACGTTGACTGCAACACCTCATTGGTATGGCAATCATAATTGTTTGAAAAGGAATCTGCAAACTGGGACTAGTCGCCAGGATCTTCCAATTGGAAGTTTTGGCGCATTTTCAATCATGGAAGAGAGAGAGAGAGAGAGAGAGAGAGAGAGAGAGAGAGAGAGAGAGAGAGAGAGAGAGAGAGAGAGAGAGA